>PVIY010016451.1:0-50717 GCA_004026745.1 Myrmecophaga tridactyla
TAAAGAGCTTTCTACCAGTCAAAGTCATCAAAAGATAGAATAATTTTCTTCCTGAGATAGTGAGCTACTGAGCTCACTATCACTAATGGTGACAACTTGGTCAGGCTACTGGGAAGTGGTCATTCAAACAGCAGACAGACAACAGGACAAAATGACATATTTTCCACACTGATACTTGTAGTCCCTTTCTAGCTGGGTATTCCCCGATGTGTATGTAAAGTTAGTCATTTCATCCTATAAGTTACTGTGATACATTGATTGCTCAGACTTTTACTTTGTAAATATATGATGTTTCCTTTGTAAGTGATACATACTTATCCAAAGAATTTGAGAAATCCTGAAAGTTGAAAAAAGTGAGTTTGTCCAATCAAGTTCCTTAGCTGCAAACATAGAATATACTCTAGCTAGTTTAAATAGAAAAGAACACATTTTAAAAATTTATCCATCAGGCTCAGTGAGCACAGTGCCAAGGGCCCATAAAATTTTTAGGGGCCCACAAAAATGTTTAAATTTCTTTTAAAATTTGAAGAAAAAAAATAGACTTCAAGTTAAAAAAAATGTTTTGTTATGATGTTAATATATTCAGCCATAATATATAATTATACACCCCCATATATATACAGACACACATACATATATTGTATATATTTACATACACATATACATAGTGGAGGAAGGGGCCTATGAAGGCTAAAATTCCTTGGCTCATTAAAGTCTAAATGTACAGAGACTCAGGCTTGGGGGGACCACGCACCCAAGGATTCCAGCCACAACCAAATACTCATGAACACTGCTCCAGGGAAAATCCACTCTGACTCCTACTGGCACAAATACCATCACCCACCTTGCTGCCACTGAATATTATGGTAGGACTTCTGCCTCTATAGTTTTTGAGAGGTGGCAGATGGCAGCAATCAAAATGGATTGCCAGATGGATTCTGTGCAGCACAGGCTTCTGAGGTGAAGCCTTGTACAACGGTATCTTATTAGAAAAGCTTAACATGCCTCCACCATAGCTACAAGGAAGACTGAGAAGTCGATTTCTGATTTCTGTATCGGTGATGTCTAAAATTGTAAGGTGGGCATATCCCAAACATCGGAGATATATTCCAAAGGTTCTGGGTAGCCAAATCCACTGCACAAAACATCTACTGAAAACATGTTGCGATATTAAACTCTAGATAAGTATAACTTTTGTTTTAAGTAATTATAACTATAAGATAAAATATAGCTGCAATTATTGCATATTTATTTTAAGACAGGCACTATGTTAACATCTATGAATTATCTAACTAGATTATTAATTTAAAATTATCACAGCACTTTGAAATAGGCAATATTATTACTATTTTCCCATTTTATAAATGAGAAAACAAGCTTAGAGAAGCTAAGCAACTTATTCATGGATTTATGCTGAAACTATAACGTACTTTGGGAATTGTTATTTGTTCCATATATTCTTTCCCATTCACACAGATATTCTAGCTCTTTATTTCTCTTTATATGTTTTATACTTTTCTCTCCCGAACTATTCATAAGCATTTTATTGATTTTGTTGTCACTGATGTAGTAATTTGGGAAGCTGTTCTTGCTTTTAGGAATTGCCTCCTTTTTTGAAAATTTTACTTTCTATTTATTGCTATTATATAGCAACGCTATTCACCTTGTATCCTGAGACTTTTTTGAATCATTTTATTAATTCTAATAGAATTTTTTCACAGTCTTTCAGCTGACCTGAAGACCGTGTTGAGAATAATCTTATTGCCAAGCAAATTCTAATTTGCCTTTACCATAAGGGATGGGAATTGAGAAAACTAAGGTTTTAAAAACCTGTTTTATGGAGTGATTTGTTTACAGTTATTTTAGAAACAGTTCATGAGAATAGGTTCTAGTAACTGTACACAAATCATCTGTGAGGCAAGCATTTAAATGGTGGAGTTTTTAGGGAGCAAATGCATGTCTTTCAGGACCTCATGAGGATCTCCTGACTACACAATTTCCTCCCATACATGGCTTGCTCTCTCTTCTTCACCTCTTCTAAACTCTACCTCACTCAGCAACTGCCTCTGGCATGATATCCCAGCTGGGGTTCCTTGGGCTGGAGTCACCTGGGTTGTCTGGGCTCACCAATAAGACCTCTCAAGTCCAGCTTTCTTCCAGGGGTCAACATGGAAAAGACTAATAGCTCTGATTTAACTATAACCCCATCCCACCAGGACCTTGGGGTAGAAGAAGAGATGAGATAAGTGATGAAAGCCCCATTCTGGGTTACAAATGGGGTAGGAATAGGAACCAAGCACCAGCCTCTGTGCACAAGGTGGAAGCCCAATAGAGGTTACTCCATTTTTTTAATAGCCCACATTTTAATCCTAACCAACAATCTTCAATTCAGTTTAATATCCAGAAAATATTCCAAATAGAATTTTGCATTTTCTACTTAAAGGAAACTTTTATGTCCTAATTAAGGTTAATACCTATTAGATCATTTATTGTGGGGGTAATGACAAGTGTTAAATGGGGCTTTCTGTTTGCATTAGCTCTGTGGGATGTTTATTTAAGATTACCATACAGGTGGTGGGTGTTTTAGTTTGCTAAGGCTGCTGGAATGCAATACACCAGAGACAGATTGGCTTTTATGAAAGAGATTTATTTAGTTACAAGTTTAATTTGGGAAGGCCCATAGCAATGTCTGCTGTCCTTCTCTCCTGGCTTCAGTTCAAACAGCTTTCCCTTGGTTGTTTCCTTTCTGCATTTTCAAATGTCTGGGTCTGTGTTGGCTCAATGCTCTAAGCTGAGTTGTACTGGACTGTACTGAGCTGTAATGAGCTGTGCTGGACTACTTCTCTCTCTTCTGACTCTCCTTTTAAACCTCCAGCTAATCAAATTAAAACGTCACTCATTGCAGAAGGCACTCACCTTAACTGACAGCGGATGTAATCAGCCATAGATGAATTTCACGTGCTGATCATTTAAGTTCCCAGCAACAGAAGACCTGGGCACCATCACCTGACCATGTTGACACCTGACCCTAACTATTATAGTGGGTTTGGGCAAATATTGGCTCTTACAACAATTGCTACATGGTGAATATATAATAGGAACAAAAGAAGTCTGAAAAACTCAGCTTACATAGCACAGTTGATACTTCTGCATCACAGAGTTTATTCTTTGGACTTGCACAATTGCCATTTTACAGTTGATGTATTTGAATATTATTGTGTGATGTTTTGCTCTTCCTTTGTATACTATATTTATTTCAAGGGCTTGTTTGAAAATGATGAACCATGTGAGACTCTGCAGCCATACTGTATTTGTAAGGTAGACTCATTACCTTACCAGATGCACTGACCCTTTCAAAATGCCAAGAGGCAATATGTTAGTTGTTCTGGTGATAAGACTGCCATCCATTGTAAGCAAAACAGAGCACAATGATTAGCTTGGGTGGGTTTGAAAAAGATAAGAGAATGAATTATGGTTTTGTTGAAATATTAGAATAAAGCTACTGTCTCAGACATCTAATCACAATGACTAATTAGACCAAAGTGTTTTTGCAAAGCCTACCCGAATAACAGCTTCATATAGCAAATCTTATGACTTTTCTATGTAATTGGTATATAATTTTTCTCTTTTGCATTTAGAAACCAATAAATGGTTTGTATTTTCTTAAAAAGCAACTAACTGATGAGTCTTAGGCTTTCCTTATGCAACTTTTCTTGCAGCACTCTGAATTTATCGAACTTAAAAGATGGGAAATTTTAAATTTTTGATTAGGTGTTTTGTCTTCCCCGAATTAAATAAGGCCTAGTATGATTTGAAGCATTGTCGTTTCACCTTCCTATAAAAATGAAGAAAGATATATGAGAATGTGGGTGAGAAAATCTCAAATCACATTTGTATTAAGGATTTACTGGGAGAAAGTCTGTTAGTTTGTTGTTGTTGTTGTATTTTGGTTTTTGGGTTTTTTGTCTTGTTTTTTTACAATATATGGTGGTTACAGAAAAACTTTAACTCCTATGAATGAGTTACTCTCATTTTAAAAGATAAAAGGAAACCTTGGTAGGTGATGGTGAATTTACAATTTTGAAAATTATCGTCCCTGATAACAAAATAAGAAAAAGAACCATGTAACATTTTTTTTAGATAAACATTTAATGATACCTAATAGTAAATTTTTTGACAAACAACCTAGCACAGTGGTAAAATGCCAGCAGTCTGGAATCATAGGTTGGGGTTTAAATTCAAATACTGACTCTTAAACTAGCTATGAGACTCTGGTTGAGAAAAATCACCTTTCTTTGCCAGTTTTTCTATAAAATGTGGATAATAATAGTGCCTTCCTCATAGAGCGGATGTACTGGGGGTCCTCAAATCCACTCTCAGGCTTGATAATTCACTCGAAGGACTCACAGGACTCACAAAAGCTGTTAATATTCATGGTTATCCATGGTTTGTAGATTAAATTTAGCAAAGGGAAATGGTGGATGGGGAAAAGTCTAGGAGAAACCTCCCAGTGGAGTCACACAGGACATGCTTACTTCTTCTAGCAATGATGTGTTAAAGCATGTGCAAACAATTGCCAACCAGGGAAGCTCAAGTCACTGAGCCTTGGTGTCCAGGGCTTTTGTTGAGTATCAGTCACGTAGGCATGCTGGGCTCCTGTGGCTGGCCTCAGTTACTCTAACTCCAGCCCCTTCCCCCACAGCAAAATAAAATAGAGATGTTCACCAAGAAATCACATTATTAGGATAAACTTAAATGGTCACACTGGTAAGTCATAGCCTAAGGCCTTAGCATACAGTAATAGGCATTCGCCACAAATACTCTGTGGCCTAAATGTCAGGCCTATAGAAACACTTTTATTGGGCAGAATATTCCTAGAACTCAGACTTTGCTAGAAGTCTTCAAGATAGGCCGTTTTGTGAGCAACCCAGGTCGCAGAGGTAACCTTTTCCCTCCAGGTGGTGAGAGGGAAAAATGGGGTAACTCATGTAATTTAGAATAGTGTCTGGCATGGGGAAGCAGTAAATAAGAGTCAGCTATAATTCCTTCTAGCTCATGAGCTGAAAGAAGCAGATAAATGTGGGACATGGTAAAGAAATGGCTATGTTCAATAGATCTTGAGATGACCGTAAGTTTCCAATGAAATAGTCTATATTACAAGCATACCAAATATTTTAGTTAGGGATTCTTTAGAAACAGAAGTTCCCAGTGTGACACTAAATCCCAACATTTTGTCTTTTTGTCCTTTACAGTTCTCTGAAACCAGCAAAGCAATAATCAAAGAGCAGAGCTGTTTTGAGGAATACAACAAGGAAGCAGGTACAAAAGTGATTCTCATTAATTAACCCATAGTATTGGCTTAGGCTGATGATTAATTCAAGCTCATCCTCCATTTTTGAAAATATAGCTTATGAAAATGACAATTTGGTGTCTTAAGTTATGTGTGACTGTTTTATAGATGACTAACCATATTTGAAAGAGAAATTAATTTCTAGATAGGCATTAAACCAGTTTTGAGGGCTTATTCAATTAGTACAGGACTAGACAGAGATGTGAAGGGATAAACTAATTCATTATTATTATTTATTGTTAATTCAACAACTATTCATTAAGAATCTATTATGTGGCTGGCACTCATCTTTGAGGTATTTGGAGATTTTACAGAATTGAACAAAACAAGTATGGTCCATTCTTAACCTCAAGGTGTTTGCAGTCCAGTGGGGGAAATAATAATATATAAACAAGTATCAATATATAAGTAAAAGCTGTGATAAATGTATGAAGAGAAAGAGCAGGGTTCTGTAGCAAAAATAGTGGAGGACAAGAGAGAGATCTACTGAAACTAAGACCTGAAATGTGAGGTAAAGAGTACCAGGTATATGGAACAGCACTGGATACAGAAGGGAACCAAGAAAAGGACAGCGTGGCTGTAGCCAAGTCACAGAAGTGGAAAGAGATATAAGATGAAGCAGTATGCATATGGGGTAGCGAGTAGGGGCCCTGGCCCAGTTCCATGTAATTTTAATATCCATGGTCAGGTGCCTTTCGACCACCTCCACTTGACTCCTTTCTGCCCATGGCATTTCTATATGGTACCATTCGGTATTCTTTCCTGATCCCCCCAATATAGATGCTGTCAAATCTTACCCCCCAACCTCCCCATCACCTTCTACAAAGCATAGCATGAATAGCTTATAATTGGGCAGAGATGTACTTAGTGTGTCCATTTGTCTGAACACAAATTCCATGATACGTTTTGCATGAAATAGATTGGGGCCAAAAATGATAGAAAAATTCTGACTTTTGTAATGCTCTCAGGAACTTTACGTGCACATTAACATATCAAAGTCTCTTGGAAATTCTAAAATTAAAATATATATATATATATAAATATTTGGATGTTTATATTTATGTTTGTTTGACTTATATTTTTGCAAAATGATTTCCCCGGATTGCACTGGAAAATGTTTTAATGAGTTCTGTCTTGGGAATATGCATTTTAAGAGATTCCTTTTACTCTTGAGGCTGAGCTGCTTTTCTGTTACCTGACCTGTTTTATGGCTATGCACCTTAAATGACATTAGAGAATTTTCTAGAATCTTGATAATTCAAGCAACAAGAAAAATTTGTGTTTACACCAATGGTTTAGCTTTTTCAGGGAGAAGTTTTCTTGACCTGAACTATATGGTTGATTTAAATACTGATTATATTTTGCGTTTGAAAATACGGCCTTTAGTACCAATAAGGGGCACTGGAGTAAGATCTTAGTAAATAATTTTCAGTAGCAGCATTAGTAAATGTGTTCTCTTAAGTCAAATAAACAGAGGAAAACCACAAAAATTATTACCTGTATTTCAATTGTTCTGACTCATATTCCTTTCCACTGAAAATGCTTATTCTCCTCGAAATGTAAAATTCTTATCATTTAGGCTCCTACAAAAATTATTAAAGACAAATGACTTGGGCTAGTGCCCAAGTCATCTAAAGGATTATTTGATCTTATATAAAATGTGGAGATTTTATATTCACAGCAATAAAAGCTCAAGGACCCAGGCTTAACCTAGGCTTATTCCAGAGGGGGATTCTCAACATCTGTGTTGGAAAGCACATTGCCTCTATTAGATCAAGTTAGCATCTTTCATTGATGTTGGGAAGATATCATAAAAAGTTCTCTAGGATTTCATAACATATAAAGAAAATACCTTGTTTCATTCACAGAAAAGCAGAGAAAGCTGCCCTTTAATTACTACTTTTGCTGTTTGCAGATGTGCCTCAAATATGGAATCTAATTGGAAATCTTAATTGAAAATGCTTAAAAACAACTAAATAAAAGAAAGAAAAAGGATTGATATGGCAGCATGAAAGTAGCGAGAAAAACAGAAATGGTAATATCCCATTGAGATTGAATAATTGCTTATCTCAAAATGAACTGACCTCTGGGGACCAGGTTATATGGAACAATATTGAACTTTTCTGTTTCCTCATTCAAGAAATATTTCCCAACCAGATGAAAAGTCTTTTAATATTTACAAATTTAATTTTCTGAGATACTATTTACTCTGTGTAAAACAAGATTTACAGTTTTGGTTTTAAAGTTCTGAGGTCTTAGTTCAATCCCAGTTCCCTAACTAGTTTCCTGTGTGACCCTGGACAAATTTTCTAACTATTCTGAATCTCAGTTTACCCATTTCCAAAATGACTTTTTAAAAATCACATCTCACAACATCGTTTCTAACTTATTTCTCTCTTGACTTACACATTGACTAGTGCGTAACTGCAGGTCTAGACATAAGAATTCTAGAAAGAAAGGAAAGAAGGGAGGAAGGAAGTAAAAGGGAAAGAAACTTCAATTCGAGAATATACATTTAATAACTAGGATAGACCACTGAGAAACTAAATATTCAGAATATGCTTATTGATTCTGACCACTAGAGGCCAATGCTCAAAGGCATATTTATTAATCCTTTTATTCAAACTATTTTTTTTTTCTCAAGGATGTTCTGTATTCTGCTATCCAGACTGTAAATCCCTATTAGAGACACAGTGGCTTATTATTTCGGAACTCCTGAAAGCATTTTGCATGCTGCTAGGCATGAAAGATGCTCAATTAATATTTGATTAATTGAGTGAAGCTATAAACAGTTCCAAGGAGCAGCTAGCACAAATTGTCCTATCCTCTGGTTTACAAACACCACAGCCAACTGCAGAACAAAAACAGTTGTGCTTCCCTGTGAATTATTTTATTCAATGGCAGTATATCTACCTCCTGCTGTTTCTCCATGCACTCTGCTCCCATCAGAGCGGCTGATTTGCTGTTACTTATGAATATCTCATCCTTAGTTTTTGTCTTTGCTTGCACTTTTCCCTCCATTAGCAATATTCTCTTCTCTGTTTCCTTTCTCTCATTCTCCCCCCCTTCGTTTCCCTCTTACTCTTCTCTTCCTCTATCTTCTTTTGTCTACCCTCCCATTTTTGTTATACAGATCTCTTAAAGACAGCTCAAATATCATCTTTGCCATGAAGTGGTCCCAGATAGCTCCTGAGATAATTATCTTACCACCCTTGATTTTTTTGGTTTGTTTTCGGGCACCGTCCTTTCCTCTCCACTGGTGGAAAGTGAGTCTGACAATGAGCAAGTGGCAGCCCAGCCACACACTATGTTAATGTCTTTTTCTTACCTCTCTCTACTCCATCCTGTCACCTGTCACCAAAACCCACAAAGGGGAAAAAGGAAGTGGATCTCTGGAAGTTTGCGGCTTGCTTCCACACTAGTAATAGGATGGATTCAGGCCACGAGCACCAGCTGAAGTCACCACATCAGTGGTCTAAGTCAGGTTTGGCTTTTTTGTATGGGTCCTTAGTTCTTACTCCTGCGTCCTTCAGCATCAGGAGCCTAGCATTGCAGCCCAGGGATCTAGGTGCCCCGGTTCCCAGAACACCTGCCTAATTCCTTTCTCCATGCACTCACCTTACTTTACATGTCTTTTTATGATTTATAACTTGGATACTCATGATGCTGAGAACTGCCCCCTCCACAGAAGCCCATTCTAATGCCTCTCTATCTCCCACCCCAGCCACAAAGGAGGCCTGATATATCGATACCTATTCAGATCAAATGACAAAGATCAGAGCAGAAATAAATGAAATTGAGAACAAAAGAACAATAAAGAGATAAAAAAAAAAAACAACAAAAGTTGGTTTTTTGAGAAGATTAATAAAATTGACAAACCCTTAGCAAGACTGACAGAGACAAAAAAAGAGAAGAATTAAATAAATAAGATCATAAATGGGGGGCATTATTGCAGACCCTAAAGAAATAAAAAATATTATAAGGAAATACTGTGAACAACTATATGCCTTGATGAAATGGACAATTTCCTAGAAACACACAAACAACGTACACTGACTTGAGAAGAAATAGACCCCAATAAACCAGTCACAAGGAAAGAGATTGAATCAGTCATCAAACACTTCCCATATTCATTGTAGAAATATAAGAGAGGGGCAGGCCACGGTGGCTCGGCAGGTAAGAACGCTTGCCTGCTGTGCCCAAGGACCTGGGTTCGATTCCTGGTGCCTGCCCATGTAAAAAAATAAATAAAATAAAATAAAATAAATAAAGAAATATAAGAGAGTTCTTGTGTGAACTAGAACAAAAATATGACACTATTATGAGGTATCAATAGGGTGTTTTATGGGAAAAAAAATTCAGTTAAAGTAAACTATGGTCTATAGTTAATGTTGTAATATTCTTCAATTAACTATAATAAAAGCACTATACCAAAGCTAAAGGTCAAGAGCAGGGGGATATAAGGAATCTGGGATTCTTTTTCTTCAGAAGAAATGAAAATGTTCCCATATTGACTGTAGTGGTGAATGCAAAACTATATGATTAAACCAAGAGACAAAAGGACCATCAGGCACAAGGTTTTCACAATCACACAGTCACTGTGAAAGCTATATCATTATACAGTCATCTTCAAGGAACATGGCTGTTGGAGCACAGCTCTACGTTTTCAGGCACTTCCCTCCAGCCTCTCCAAGATACCTTAACTAAAAGGGTGGTATCTATATAATGCATAAGAATAACCTCCAGGATAACCTCTTGAGCCTGTTTGAAATCTCTCAGCCATCGACACTTTATTTTGTCTCATTTCCCTCTTCCCCTTTTTGGTCTAGAAGGTTTTCTCAATCCCTTGATGCTGAGTCCAAGCTCATTCTAGGATTTCTGTCCCACATTGCCAGGAAGTTTTATACCCCCGGGAGTCATGTCCCATGTAGAGAGGGGGAGGGCAGTGAATTTGCTTATCATGTTGGTTGAGAGAGAGAGGCCACATCTGAGCAACAAAAGAAGTTCTCGTAGGGGTGACTCTTAAGCCTAATTTTAAGTAGGCTTAGCCTATCCTTTGTGGGGATGTTTCATATGAACAAACCCCAAGACTGAGGACTCAGTGGTTATCCCCACTGCTTGTGAGAATATCAGTAATTCTCCACATGGGCAAGTTGAATTTCCCTACTTTCTCATCAATCCCCCAAGAGGACTTGGCAAATACTTTTTTTATAGAATGACCACTATTAAACAGACAGGAAACTATGAGTATTGGAGAGGATATGGTGAAATAGGAACGCTTATTCACTGCTTGGGGGATTGTAAAATCATACAACCACTGTGGAGGATGCAGTTTGACAGTTCCTCAGGAAGCTAAGTGTAGAGTTACCTTATGACCTGACCATCCTGCTACTCTGGATGTACCCAGAGTATTTGAAAGCAGGGACACGAACAGACACCTGGACACTGATGTTCATGGCAGCATTATTCACAATTGCCGAAAGATTGAAACAACCCAAATGTCCATCAACAGATGAATAGGTAAGCAAAATATGGTGTATATATATATATATGATAGAATATTAGTCAGTAATAAGAAATAAGAAGGAATGATGTACTGAAGCATGTGACAACATGGGAGAACCTTGAGGACATTATGTTAAGTGAAATAAGTCAGACAGAAGGATAAATATTATATGATGTCATTGATATGAACTAATAAAAATATATAAACTGTAGACATAAAATATAGAATATAGGTGCTTTAGTTTGCTAAAGTTGCCAGAATGCAATATACCAGGAACATAATGGCTTTTAAGAAGGGAATTTATTAAATTGAAAGTTATGTCCCAATTAAGGCACCAAAAAGATGTTACCTTCTCTCAGGAAAGGCTGATGGCATCCGGAACACCTCTGTCAGCTGGGAAGTCATGCAGCTGGTATCTATTGGGGTCTTTGGCTTCTGGAAACCTCTGTCAGCTGAGAAGGCACATGGCAACTTCTGTTAGCTTTCCCTCCTGGCTTTTCATTTCATCAGGATTCCCCAGGGATGTTTCCCTTCTGTGTATCTCCAAAGGCCTCTGACTGTGTGGGCTCTAAAGATTTTTCAAAAATGGTTCCCTTTTAAAGAACTCCAGTAAGCATTCCCACCTGAATGGGTGGAAACACATCTCCATGGAAATAATCAAAGATCTACCACCCAGCAATATTGAATGAGGATTTTCTGGGGTACACAACAGTTTCAAAACAGCACAATAGTTTACTAGGATATAGAATGTGGCTAAAGAATGGGGAGCAGTTGCTTAATATGTGCAGAATGTTTAATGTGCTGATTTGAAATGATGTATGTATCCTAGAAAAGCCATGTTTTAATCCTAATCACATTTTGTAAAGGCAGCCATTTCTTCTAATCCCTATTCAATGCTGTATGTTTAAACTGTAATCAGATCATCTCCCTGGAGATGTGATTTAATCAAGTGTGGTTGTTAAACTGGATTAGGTGACAATATGTCTTCGCCCATTTGGGTGGTTATTGATTAGTTTACTGGAGTCCTATAAAAGAGGAAACATTTTGGAGAATGAGAGATTCAGAGAGAGCAGAACAGAATGACATAGCCACGAGAGGCAGAGTCTACCAACCAGTGACCTTTGGAGATGAAGAAGGAAAATGCCTCCTGGGGAGCTTCATGAAACAGGAAGCCAGGAGAGGAAGCTAGCAGATGATGCCATGTTTGCCATGTGCCCTTCCAAATGAGAGAGGAACCCTGACCATGTTCACCATGTACCTGTCCAGATGAGAGAGAGACCCTGACTGTGTTCAACATGTGCCCTTCCACTTGAGAGAGAAACCCTGAACTTCATTGGCCTTCTTGAACCAAGGTATATTTCCCTGGATGCCTTTGATTGGACATTTCTATAGACTTATTTTAATTGGGACATTTTCTCGGCCTTAGAACTGTAAACTAGCAACTCATTAAATTCTCCTTTTTGAAAGCCATTTTGTTTCTGGTATATTGCATTCTGGCAGCTAGAAAACTAGAACATTTAACTAGGTTGAACTTAAACTTTTGGAAATAGACAGAGGTAATGGTAGCATGTCATTGTGAGAATAATTAATAGTGCTGAATAATGTGTGAATTTGGTGGAAAGGGGAAGTTTAGAGTCATATATGTCACCAGAAGGAAAGTTGAACGTTGAAATATGGGAAAGTATTAACTCAGTGAATCATGTGGTGGCTATGACTGTGAATAACTGTACTATATAAAAAAAATATTAAAGTTCTATGAACTAGAACAAATGTACTACACTATTACAAGGAGTTAATAATAGAAGGGTTTATGGGGAAACATGTACCTGTTGCAAACTATGAACTGGAGTTAACAGTAATATCTTAATATTCTTTCGTCAATAGTAACAAATATACCATACCAATACTAAGGATCAAAAATGGGAGGAGAGATAAGGGGTAATAGGAAGATATGGGTTTTTTTTTTTTTTCTGGAGTACTGAAAATGTTTTAAAATTGATCATGAGGATATATGCAAAACTATGTCTTGATACTGTGAGCCATCAATTATATACATTGGATGATTTGTATGGTGTGTAAATATATCTCAATAACATTGCAAAAAATAAGAATTACAAAATGCAATGTTAGAAATAAATATATAAGCTCCTAAGAAAGTCAAAAGTAGGTATAAGGAGAAGTACATGCTCTAACCTTGTGAGGGTGAGGGGAGTCAGAGAAAACTACTTCCTGGGGAAAATAATGCCTGCACTGAGATGTACATGATGATATATTGCTAGATTAAAGAGAAGAGAAAGGTCCTTGCAGACAGAAGGTGAAGAAACTGCATAGTCTATACAAAGGACTATGTATTAGGCTGTTAAGCTGTCAGAATGCAACATACAAGAAATGCAATGGCTTTTAACAAGGGAATTTAATAAGTTGCAATTTAAAGTTTGAAGGCCATGAAAATATCCCAACTATGGCACCAAAAAGAGGTCACCTTCACTCAAGAAAGGGTGATGCCATCTGGAACACCTCTGTCAGCTGGGAAGGCATGTGGCTGGCATCTATTGGTCCCTTGCTCCTGGGTTCTGTTGCTTTCAGCCTCTGTTTCCTGTGGGGTTTCCTCATTTGACATCTGTGGGCCTTCACTTGGCTCCTCCAGGACACAGTTCTGGGTTCTGGCCTGCTTAGTATCTCCTGGGAAGGCACATGGCGACATCTGCTGGACTCTGGGTCACATGTTGGCTCTGAAGCAACTGTTCTCCAAGTGTCTGCATCTGCTCCACTCTCTTCAAAATATTCGTCTTTTAAAGGACTCTAGTAAACTAATCAAGGACCCCCTTACATGGGCAGAGTCACATCTCTATCTAATCAAAAGGTCACATCCACAATTGGTTTTGACATATCTCGTGGAGATAATCTACTGAAAAGTTTCCACCCTACAATGTTGGGTCAGGTTTAAAAGAAACTACTGTCCCCACAAGATTGGATCAGGATTAAAACACGTCTTTTCTGTGGTACATAATAGTTTCAAACTGGCACATACCATATTTGGTCTATATTGTTGGAATGTAGAGGACAAGGCACGGAGTGGTGAGAAAGAGGGTGGAACGGTAGGCATGCTTTAGATTATGGAGACCTTGCACAACGTGTTGAGGAACTGGATTTATCTTTTAGGAAACGAGAAGATACAGAATAATTTTAAACAGAATAATGACTTGGGCAGATCAATGGGCAGTGATTTTGAGGTATTGAAAATGTTCTGGCAAGAAATAATTATGGAGTGATATCAAAGTCAGAGGGAAAACTCAGCTTCAAAAAGTTTTTAGGTCATAAAATTACTAGGCTTGGTGATTGTATGTTGGAAGTGAGGGAGAGGAAAGTCAAAGACAATTCTTAGTATCTATCTTAAGGAATTCCTTGGAAAATCCTAAGTTTTTAATTACAGGATTTTTTTAAACTGGTATTTTGTGATTTTGAAAATTTCTATAGTTATAGACTTCTCTAAGGGTTTATAGACTACTGGATTTTTCAGGTCTATTATTAGTAAACCATTTCACTTAAAAAAAAAAAAAGGAAGGGTGGAAAGTAGGTGCTAAGCTGTTCATGCTAAATAAGGATTGAAAAGTAGCACTCTGGTTAGGACTGAATGTAAAAAAGATACTTTTCTCTTTATGATAGTATACTTCATATGATAGGTACCCAATAAATACATGCCACATGAGTTAATGGGTAGGGTATTTCCTTTCCTTACTCCTCCTTATACGCTGCTCAAAGCAATGAAAAATTATTACAGAGCTTCACCCTGAGATTGAGAAGATGGGAAGGAAAAAGGAAGGTCTGTATATGCTGTTTCATTTAGTACTCAGGCATAAATTAATGGTACAATTTTCACATAAAATTTGAGTTTGTATCACCCTATTGCCTCAGTGTCAATGTTTCATATACTCCAGCATATCATAGAAGACTAACCCATGATATAGGGGAGATTTGTTAAATTATTCCATAATCTTCTTTAGTTCCATGAAATACACCAGAGAAATGCTTCACCTGAGTTTGCAGGTGAAGCAATGGCCATGATCTTCTTTGCTGGTGCTGTTATTTTGGTACCTATCCTACCCAATGTAAGCTTAGTAATTGAATTGTTTTTATTTTTTACATTATATATTGTTTGCTTTTTACTCTCATAGTACTGAAGTTTTACTGAGTAAATATTTTAAGGTAGAATGCCTGGTTGTATACATTTTAGCGAGTAAGGAAATTGCTTGTAGTGAAAGGAATTAAGAACATTATCTATATGCAGTAGGCAGTAATATTGAGAAAACTTAGTTATGCCATATTATATTCATTGTAAATAACCCCAGGCACTCTTTATAAACTTTTCTGGAGAGCTAAATTGAAATTATAAAAACCACATAAATGCATTTATTCTGGCCTGTCATAATAAAAGCTGGAGATAAAATTTTAATTAAATTAGTTACCTATCTTACTTTGAAATTTTAAATTTCAGAAGAAAATGAACAATTCATCATCAGAAACTATGGATAATTTAGTCAACCCTAATTTGAAACTGAAATGAATCATCATAAGAAATTCAATCAGCTCTGTGAATGAATAACTTCTGATGTCTATATTATAAATGTCCTGCAGATATAATCAAAGTTTCAGTTTTATTTTTGCTAAAGCATATGGTATTTGACTGGTTTGCGGTGTATTTATGTGATGGTATTTATAAAGATTTTGAAATGTTTGACACTGTACTTCTTCAAAAGTTCTCTTCTTTAGTATATGTGGAAAAAAGAATCAATGCCAACCAAATTAAAGTTATTTCCATACATCTCTGCTTCTTGAGATAGGCTTGAGAGGAACTGTTTGGAGTTGTTATATTTGACATAGAAAGTTCGTTTGAATAAAAATATCAGAAAAATGTCAACTTAAGTATGAACAATAATCTCATGCCTCTAGTTTTTCAGAACTCAGCAGAGAAGGGCATTTAAAGACCCCTGTGCATCTAGTAATAACCCTCTTTTACCATTTTAAAAAGCTTATCTTTTATGTGACAGCAATTTTTTTAAGAGAGTGTACTTGGGGATTGAACCCAGATTTTACAAATTTTTATTAACAAAACAAAATCCAATGTTGGGGGTGCAAGGGTAGTTCAGTGATAGACTTCTTTTTTTTTTTCCTGCTTCTATTATTTATTTGTATTTAACCCATATGTTTTACTCATCTGTCCATAAGGTAGAGGAAAAGAGCATCAGACACAAGGTTTTCACAATCACACAGTCACACTGCGAAAGCTTTATCACTAAACAATCATCTTCAAGAAACATGGCAACTAGAACACAGCTCTACATTTTCAGGCATTTCCCTCCAGCCTCTCCATTGTATCTTAACTAAAAAGGTGATATCCAAATAATGCGTAGAAATAACCTTAGGATAACTGCTCGACTCTGTTTGCAATCTCTCAGCTTTGACACTTTATTTTGTCTCATTTCGCTCTTCCCCTTTTTTTTGTCAAGAAGGTTTTCTCAATCCCTTGATGCTGAGTCCCAGCTCATTCTAGAATTTCTGTCCCATGTTGCCAGGAAGGTTTACACCCTGGGAGTCATGTCCCACTTAGAGAGAGGGAGGGCAGTGAGTTTGCTTATCATGTTGGCTGAGAGAGAGAGGCCACATCTGAGCAACAAAAGAGGTTCTCTGGGGGTGACTCTTAAGGCCTAATTTTAAGTAAGCTTAGCCTATCCTTTGTGGGGGCAAGTTTCATATGAACAAACCCCAAGATTGAGGGCTTAACCTATTGCTTTGGTTGTCCCCACTGCTTGTGAGAATATCAGGAACTCTCCTCTTGGGGAAGTTGAATTTTCACCTTTCTCGCCATTCCCCTAAGGGGACTTTGCAAATACTATTTTATTCACTGTTCAAATCACTCTGGGATTTATTGGGACATCACTCTGGACAAACCTGCAAGATTGTTTGCCCTACTCAAGGTTCCATGTACTTATGGTGTACAATTAAGCTGTCCACATTAGTTATATTAGGAAACGCACTAGTCAAAATATAAATTTTATACCAAATAAACATTTTTTGCCTTAGTCTCACACATAAGTTAAAGTTTTAAAATATGAAGTACCATCTATCTTCAACACCCTGAAGTATTGACATTCCTTTATTCTTCCTCAAGCAAAAACATTTTTAAATTTGTACATCTAGTCACTATCATTATACACTCAAGGCATTCCTAGATTATACCATCTCAGTCTGTATCGCCTTTCTTCCTGATTTCATTTGTGCCCCCAGCCATCCTCCCTCTATTATTCTCACCTTCAGCTTCATTCAGTGTACCAACATTATTGTATTACAGTTAGGTAGTATTGTGCTATCCATTTCTGAATTTTTACAATCAGTCCTGTTGCACAATCTGAATCCCTTCAGCTCCAATTACCCAATATCCACCCTATTTCTATCTCCTGATGGTCTCTGTTCTTAACTGAAATTCTCTAAGTTCATTCACTAATGTTAATTTATATCAGTGAGACCATATAGTATTTGTCCTTTTGTTTCTGGCTAATCAGTGATAGAATTCTTGCCTGCCATGCAGGAGACCCAGGTTTGATTACAGGTCCATGCACTTCCCAAAAAACAAACAAGCAAAACTAACAAACAAAAACAAACAAACAAAAACAAAAAAATCAACAAATGGTGCTGCAATACATGATACTCACATGGAAAAATAATGAAATGTGGCCCCGCTATACAGTATACAAAAAAAAAATCCAATATGTAGCATGAAGTATTTATAAAAGTTTATCAGGAAACTTCAATCTTTTCTGGAACAACCAAAGAAAGTCTGTGTCTTCTGAAGACATGTGAAGAGGAGCCAAGAGTGTCATCCACTGAAGAGAAAACTTGAAAACTGGACATAGACCAAAAGAGCATCTCTGATCCCAGGGAGGTCAGGAACCAGCTGGGAACATGGAGTGCTCTTGTTCCCTCTCTTGCACTCAGTGTTCGCAGCTCTTCTTAGATTACCCCCTCAATTTTTTGTAATCTTTCAAATGTATGTTCTGTTAAAACATTTTGTCCCAATATCTTAGAGTATGATAGGTGACCATATCATCCAAACTGTTGCAGAGGAACTGAAAGCAAATCAATCATGATTTCTCATCTTTACTTTGTCTCTTTTCAGGATGTTCTCATTTTGGCTGACTGGCACAGAAGAAAATCTAACCAGTCAGATAGCTGGCTAGCTATATTCCCAATTTGGTCCAAATGCCCTGCTCAGGATAACAGGTCGCTATTAGAAACTACTTAAATTCTGGTTCAGATCTGACCTGATACTGTGGCAAAGCATCCCCCACCCCTTTTACTTTTTACAAAGTAGTGAGCAACTGTTCTTATCCTAATGTGAAACAAGTGAGCAGCACACTGAGCTCTGATTAACAGTGAACCCTCTGCTGGTTGAACTACCTCTGCCTTGTTGCTTTGTGCTCCCTCCTTTTGAACATCCTGATTTTGCAAGGTTTAGTGGTCCTTTAAAGCTCATTGTGACATGGGATAATTTCTCGACTAGGATTGTGATCTCCAAAAGGGAGTCCTGTGATTCAGAGAAGAAAAAGAAGAAAATATTACCCCTTTGTTAAGCAACCAGAATGGTGGGTCTGAAGAATTGGATACATTCAATCACCAGATTCTATTTTCACACTTCAATGACTTTGAATTTTCATTCTCGATATTTTTCATGCTGGCCTGTCCGCTGAAAGTATCATCACACCAGGATCCAGTAAAAGAGTCAGAAATGGGTGTGTCTTGATCTGACAAGATGTTATAAATAGGATTATAAAAATATCTTCTATGACCTGGTTTTCTCTTTCTTGTCTGTGGGTTCGGATACGTGGACATTAACTGCTCAATTGATAGGTTATAGGTTTTTTAGGTGGTTTTATTTATTTATTCATTCATTCATTCATTCATTTTAAGAAAGAGAATAATGTAAATAAGAACAGTATAAATAAATAAGTGCCCCCTAGACGATACCTTTTTCTTTATCCTTCTGCCCTATTTATTAAGAGATAATAAAAGTTTGAAATTGTTCATAGAGATAATAAAAGTTTGAAATTGTTCATACAATGAAACCGAAAAGTAGGTGGCAGATAGAACAGAGAAAGGGCTCTGGAATCAGAGCAATTCCAATCTAAGTGAAAAAACAAATTACTCTTTAGTTTTCAGTGCTTCATCTGTAAAGCTAGAATTACTTTATACATTTGTTATGAACAATTAACTTAGTTAATGTATATGAAGTGATAGTACATAGTGCCTGGCACAGATATGAAAAGGTACATAATGAGTACTCAAGTAATTGTGGCTATTATTAATTAAAACAAATTTCAAAAACTGTGGTAGAGACAGAACTCCAAGGAGATTGTATAGGATATTCGTAGACCCTCCTTGGGTTTGGTGTTCACTAGAAAGAAAGGGAAATTTGAAATGCTGATCAACTGTGTGTTAATGAATGATTCTCTTTTCTTGTCTCAGCACTCTTGCCCTTTCCCTGTTCCCATGTATTATAACAGATGAAATGCTATGTTCCCCAAAACCCACAGTCCAGACATTTTCAGTGAAGTGCTACCCTCTAGACAATCCTGCTTTGATGACACTAGTTGTTATGGCATGCTGCCGTCTAACTGTCCTTCCCAATCCCCAATGTCTTCTGAAGTTTGGTGTGCCATGATTTGGCTTTATTTAGCCCCTGAGGTACCTTGGTCAGACCCTGCCAGGGGTAGAGTGGCTTCTAAGAGTCAGACAACACAGATGAAGCTGAAGAGAAAAAAGATGAAAGGGGGTTAAGATATGAAGACAGAATCCAGGCTGGGTCAGGGCTGATCAATGGCAAAAGTTCATCACAAACAAGCCCACTTATAGATGGGTCGGAGGGTCCAAGAGCATCAAGGGCTCCAGGCAGAGAACCCAGATAATGAAATTGTAGATAGATGCAAGTGCTTGAGGGTAAGACATGAGGAATATCCACGCGCAGATCCGTGAAAGCCCCATCTGGCATCACTCTAGACAGTCTGGCTAAGACATATGTGTGCTTAGCCCGTAGAGGCTTTTATATGTGGCAGAGCTCCATATTCAGATCTTCCAATTTATGAGCCTGGAATCCGGTTGGTCTTCAGTGCATTAAGGTGCTTCTCATGCTTTAATGTGCAGAGGAATCACCTATGCTAAAATGCAGATTAGAGCTGACTGTAGCCCAAGGTTCTGCATTTCTAACAGTTCCCAGTTGGTACAGATACTGCTGGTCCAGGAATCACACTTTGACTCACAGAGCCTTAGAAGTCCCTTATTAAATTCATGGTTCTTTGGTGTCCTGTCCATGTCAGTGTGCTGCTTCCTCATGGTAAAGATGAGGGGAACGTTGCTGACTAATTCGATTCAGTCACTGCAGCTGAAGTTTGATTGAAATGGAGCCCTGTCAACTCTCATCTTTATTTTTCTGGTGACAGGCAGTCCTGATTGATTAAATATTGGTAGAAAAATCATACTGATGGCTAGAAGAATTCGTCTTGTGACACAATTGCTTTTTCCTGGACAGAAACTCTGACCCACGTGTGCTCATCTATTGCTTTGATGGGAGTTAGGGTGCATCTAGGAAAACCAGGAATGCCTTTGACCTTTAATATGTACCTGCTTGCTTTTAAGGTGAAAATACTATAATTTCCAATCCATGCTTATCTTTTCCTGAAATCTTTTTTTTATTCTAATACTTTTAGATTATGCAAAATCAGAATAAACTACTGTTACTGAGAATAGTTCCCTGGTTAGAGAACTCTGACCGTAATGGTCCTTCAAAGTAGCCTAACTCTTCTCAGGAAGGGAAAGTAGCAGAGAAGGTGGAGGCAAATCTCCATCTGGCTCATATCCCTGACTTAATCTCTTTGTTGCATTTAGAGAAGCCCTGCCCATCCACATTCCATCTTTTAAGTTCCAGTTGTTTACAAGGATTTTAAATGATTTGATATAAGGAATTATATCTAGTTAACCAGAATCAAGTCCTGGCTTCAGAAGTTTTGAAATCCTGCTCTGAAGTATGTTTCATAGCTTAACTATACCACCTGCATAACAGAGACTTGTTATTCCATTTCTATGTTGAGATGGAGAGGAAATAATAATTCCTTCAACACTTCATATCAAAGCACAATTGGAAAACTAAACAAAACCCACAGGTACCTAGCATCATCTAGCCCCCAATACCCCGTGCCTGGGCCTCAGCCTGCACAAACCGGAAAACAGCTTTAACCAGATGTCCATTTAGAACCCAAGGCCATCTTGGGTCATCCTGGAATATGTGCCAATCCTTGTCATCCTGGGATACCATCTAAACCACAAGTGCCTCCTGACATCTGTCCTTGCTCATGGTGGAGTTCCTGTTTTGCTATGAATTTACTTGTCCATGACTCAATTTCCCTCTACTTACTTTTTTTTTAAACCAGGAAGTCTGTCTTTATTATATTGTACTTGACAAGAAGATTAGTAATATCAGTGGTAAAAAAAAAAGGTGGAAACAAGTAATGGTGAGAAGATAAATTCTACTTACGGAGGTGTTTATGGGAGGATTGTAAAAAGTCTTTGAAAATGGGTGGGCATCACCAGATACAGTGCCAAGAGGACAGGTAATTCCTGTGATAAAACTTATCTTATATTCTAGATCCTTCTGTGACCAGTCTATCAGCTTCTTCATTGTCTTGATGCCACAATGACCAGGAACATATTTCTACTGAATATGCATTCCTTAGGAAGCTTGATAAATCTTCTCAAAATCTCCTCTGTTAGCAAGATCCCTTCCAGAGGCTATTTTCTGTCCATTTTCTTTCCAGTTACCAATCCATTCTGTCATGACTTTGAAGACAACTTGTTGTCTATTCCAATAATGCACTGTCTTGGTTTTGTCTCTTTGCTTGTTCAATTGCTGTGTAGGCTACCTGCAGTTCAGCTCTTTAGTTTGTCTGCCATGCAGAAACCTTCTCGCTTATATTTAGAGAATGCCAGGACCCCAGCAGACTCCAAATCCTGCTTCTGCACCATCGCGTCCATTATTTTTGCAGTTGCCATCCACGTAATAGTTGGAGTGTTGTCTTGGCCCCTGAAAAAAGCCTGTCGCCATCGTCACCAGGAGCTCATGTCATCCTTTTACAATTGGATTGTTCAACATCGTCCTGGTATCCAGCTAGGAGCGTGTCTTTGGTCTCCCCCTCTGCTCACGCTTTTTCTGTATGCTATATGGGGGGGTCACATTTCATTATTCTTCCATGTGCGTATCCTGTTATTGCAGCAACAAAAATTTGCTGAATTTTTGTTTGTTTTGCTTGTTTGCTTGTTTTTGGAAAGTTCATGGACTGGGAATTGAACCCAGGTCTCTTGCATGGCAGGCGAGAATTCTACCACTGAACTATCCTTGCACCCCCCTGCTCACTTGTAAAATTTTATATAATGTCTCCTTGGTCCTGTCTATATGAAAAAAAAAGTCTCTTCCACCTTCCATTTCTTCAGAGAATGTTTCCTCTATTTCTTTGCTTTAGCGTAAACTTCACTTTCTCCTGAGAACATTGCTTCCCTGCTGCTTACTCTGCTACAGACTGTCCACATAGCATAGAACCTGGAACAAGGCTATACTTTCTAGTGCTGCAAGGGCACTGCTAAACTGTTAAGAGCTCACTCCAGATGAGATTGCAGATGAGATCAAAGATACCTCTGTCTGTTCTTTATCCCTCTCATTAATCAAACTCCTGGTTGTTTCAGACTTTTCCACTAGACACATAATCTTTCACTAGCCCCCAGGTCCTGCCCACTAGCCCCTTGGTATAATTACAATTTCCATGGGAAAAATCAATCTAATGCTCTTGGTTTATAATTTGTCTTAATTGGTTTTAGTAAGCCCAATGCCAGCAGATTTCAGCCACCCATTCACTGTGTGGCTATATCATGGAACTCTCCACCACTTTAGAACTAAATTGTTCTCTCCCAATTTGTTGCATCTTTCACTCTTTAATGACTGTCCAATTCAGCCTAGAGGCCCTCTTCTACTTTATTAGTGTTCTATTCTTGATAGAACATTCCACTCCTCAACTTAAAGCAAATCCCCTATGTTGAATAATTTAAATTGTCCTTTTGTCATTAGGCTGTTGAGCTCTGCTTGAGAAAAACACCCATAGCCAGACTGAGATCCCCTAAATCTGCGGCCTCCACGTGCAGCTGGACTCTTACAGCTGCCCCTCCATTGGCCTGTTCTCTCGCCAAGTTCTCATAAAGATCCAGCTCAAAATTCCAAAACTCTAAAATTCCTGCCCTCTTTATCATATTTCCTTTCAACACATGACTTTGCCTCTTTTAGTTAATTAAATTCATTTCAAATATTTAGGATGTACCAGAAGTTTAGAGAAAAGCACAGTAGGCATTTTGTACCTATTATTGTGTTTAAGAAATAAAACATTCTGTTCCCATCCCTGATCACTAACCCACAAGTTTCTCCTACCTAACTGGACATCACAACTATTCTGATTTTAATGGTTATCATTCATTTCTCTGGAATTGTACTTCATATGTGTAGACCTCAAACAATATGGAACTATAGAGTATTGTTTCTCATGTTTTAAAATTTTCTAAGAATGTCATCAAGAATTTCTCTCTCTTTTCCTCCTTCCCACCTCCCACTCTTACTCTTTCTTAATACTTTGTGAACTGCATCTATATTGGTAAATGAAACTAATATATATTGTCACTACATAGAACAAAAACACTACAATATATTTATCTACTTTCTTATTGATGAACAATACTCTGTTTTCAACATTTTTAAAATTACAAATGGATTAGTTATGAGCATTCTTGTAATTTTTTCTGTTATATATGTACAAGAGTTTTTCTATAATAGATATATGTGGAAGTGGAATTGCTGAGCATAAAGCATATGCCTTTTCAACTGTACTAGCTTTTAGCAAATCATTTTATTGTGGTTGTAGCACCACCAGTGTATAAAAGTTTATATTGCTGTAAATCCTCATCAATATTTGAGTTTTGTAGACTTAAAAATTTTTACTTATTGATGGTTATATAATTATACCTCATTTGATTTTTAATTAGTAGTTCCCTGATTGCTAGTGAAGTTGAGAATCTTAATATGTTTCTTGGCATTTGGATTTAATATTTTTGAATGACCTGCTTATAGGGGTAGTTTGCCTTTCCTTATTGATTTGCCAGTATTTTTAATATATTCAGGAAGCTAAATCTTCATTACTGATGTGTACTAAATCAAATGTGTGCTCTATCAGTTATGTTTATTTCCTTTCTTCCGCTTGTTTTAGGTTTAATTTTCTATTTTTTCCAGAAGCTTAGATCCTTTCTTCTTTTCTAGTATAAACACATAAAGTTATAAATTTCCCCAAGCATATTTTCATGTAGTCATTTCATTTTATTCAATTCTATATATAATTTTAATTTCCCCTGTGTCTTCCTTTCTGAATCACACATTATTAAGAAATGCATTATTTTATTCCCATCTATTTGGGGAGGGGTCCCAGGTGTTTTTTCAGTTATTGATTTCTAGTTTAATTTCATTAGGGAACGTGGTATGATTTCAGTTGTTTTAAATTTATTAAGGTTTGTTTTATGACCTAGGATATGATCTTAATGAATGTCCCATGTGCACTTGTAAAAAAAAAAGTGCATATTCTGTTAGCATAGGATGGACTGTTTTATAAATGTCAATTAGTTGAATTGTTGGTAGTGTTCTCTTATATATCCTCACCAATTTTCTGTCTATTTACTCTATCAATTACTGAGAGAAAAGTGTTGATATCTCTAAGCTTTACTGTGGATTTGCTTACTTCTCCTTTAATTTCTTTCAGTCTTTATTTATGTATTATGAAGGTCTGTAATTAGGTGGGTCATTAGAATTGTTATGCCTTCTTAGTAAATTAACCATATTATCATTATATAATGTCCCTGGTAATATTCCTTGATATGAAATTCATTTTGCATGATATTAGTATAGCTACTCCAGCTTTTAATTAGAGTTTGCATGGTTATATCTTTCCATGCCTTCATTTTTAACCTATCTATGTCACTATATTTAAATATAACTACAAAGCATACAGTTATGTGTTGATTTTTTACCCAACCTCTGTCTTCTAATTGGTGTGTTTATACTATTTACACTTAACAGAACTGTTTACATGGTTGGATTAAAAATAAACATCTTGCTAGTTGTTTTCTATTTGTTTCCTTTGTTTTGGTACTTTTTTTCACCTGCATTAGGATTAATTGTGTATTTTTGTTATTTAATCTCCACTGTTGGCTTAGTTATTTAAACTTTTCAAAAATTTTTAGTGGGTACCCTAGGGGTTATCATGCACATTTTAATTGATTGCAGTCTGCTTGCAAATAATTTAACAATTTCAGTGGCATGATTGTATACCACAGTTTTAACATAAGGACCACAGAACATATACTCCCCATTCCTCTTATCTTTTTTGCTATTGTTGTCATATGTTATCTTTTTTTATGCAATAAGCACAAAACGCCTCGCTATTATTTTTGTTTTAGGCTAAGGATTGGCTACCTCTGGCCTGTGGATCAAATCCAGCCTATCAAATCTTTTTATAAATATAGTTTTATGGTAACACAGCCATGACCCTTTGTTCATATATTATCTATGATTGTACTTAGGCGGAAATAGCAAAAGTCAAGAAATTGTATGGTCCACAAAGCCTAAAATATTTACTATCTTACTGACTTGACAGAAGTAATTTGACAACCTTAGGCAATTTCTTTTATAGCAATTAAAATCAAAACACAATGTATTTACCATTTATTTTCCCTTATTTATATATATCCATGTTTTTTTCTCTGATATTTCACGCTTTAAAATGTTTCATTACCATTTCTTGAAGTGCAGGTCTGCTGATAGTGAATTTTGTTAGCTTTTGTTGATCTGAAAAAATAAAGTATTCCTGAAGAAAGTTATTTTTGGTTTGTGTAGAATTCTGGGTTGACTGTTTTTTCCTTCAGTACTTTAAAGATGTCACTCCAATCTTCTGACTTGCTTAGCTTCTGGCATCTAGTCTACTGAGATTCTTATCTTTGCTACCCTATATGTAATTTGGGTTTTTTTTCTCTGATTGCAGTCAATATTTTCTCTTTATCTTTGGTTTCCAATAATTTGAATATGATGAATGTAGGTATTTTTTGCTTGTTTGTTTATTGGTATGTGTGCGTATGTGTGTGTATGTCATTGGCTGGGGGCAATCCTGGTGTAAATCATGCAGCAGAGGTGAAAATGTCATAGCTGGAGGCCTAGCACCTGTATTTCTTATAACAGGTCTCTTAAAGCAAGATTTGAGGGGTGTACACTTTTGGCCCTAGTAGCATGCATATCATAAATATTTGGGTCATGTATAGATATTTTTTCCTGCTATTTATTGACAGCAAATTTACAGTGCTCATTTAAGCTACTAGATATCCTTATCTAAGAAGGCATTTATTGTCTTTTTGAAATGAAAACAAATTTTATTGTTTTCTTGCTTTGATGTTAAGTGGCTCTTTGGACTGGTTAAAAGTTCCAGATGATGAGCTGCTTAGATCTAAAAGAATTACAGACTTTTCCAAATAGAGTCTGGCTCGAGCATATGAAAAAAAAAAGCCTTATATTTATCTTAGTATTCTGAGGATTCTTTCCTAAGTAGTATAAAAAATCATTAATTTCTTAGAGAATATGCCATTTATGCCCTGTTTTTATAATTTTGTAAAACTAGAAAACATTTGGTTATTCTGTTTTTCACAAGCTAAGTGGAGCAGTCTCGACTGATAATGGATCAAATAGAGATGCTTGACTCTGTTGGTGATATGGAGTCCAAATTCTATACTCAACTCCCATATGAATATGTACAACTTTTCTAAATTGTAAACCACCTTAGGATTTAGATGAATAATTGAATTTTTATAAAATACATAACCATCAAAAAACAAGAAGCCTCATTCTCACAAGCAGTAGGGACAAACAAACCAATAGGCGGAGCCCTCAATCTTGGGGTTTGTTCATATGAAACTTAACCCCACAAAGGATAGGCTAAGCCTACTTAAAATTAGGCCTAAGAGTCACCCAGAGAGAACCTCTTTTGTTTCAGATGTGGCCTCTCTCTCTCTCAGCCAACATGACAAACAAACTCACTGCCCTCCCCATCTCTATGTGGGACGTGACTCCCAGCGGTGTGGCCCTTCCTGGCAACGTGGGACAGAAATCCTAGAATGAGCTGGGACTCAGCATCAAGGGATTGAGAAAACCTTCTTGACCAAAAGGGGGAAAAGTGAAATGAGACAAAATAAAGTGTCAGTGGCTGAGAGATTCCAACCAAGTCGAGTGGTTATCCTGGAGGTTATTCTTATGCATTATATAGATATCACCTTTTTAGTTAAGGTGTAATGGAGAAGCTGGAGGTAAGTGCCTGAAAATGTAGAGCTGTGTTCTAGTAGCTATGTTTCTTGAAGATGATTGTATAATGATATAGCTTTCACAATGTGACTGATGATTGTGAAAACCTTGTGTCTGATGCTCCTTTTATCTACCTTACCGACAGATGAGTAAAACATATGGATTAAAATAAATAAATAATAGGGGGAACAAACATTAAAATAAATTTAGTAGATTGAAATGCTAGTGATCAATGAAAGGAAGGGGTAAGGAGTATGATATGTATGATTTTTTTCTGTTTTCTTTTTATTTCTTTTTCTGAATTGATGCAATTTTTTTAAGAAATTATGATGATGAATGTACAACTATGTGATAATATTGTGAGTTATTGATTATATATCAAGAATTGAATGATCATATGGTAAGAATGTTTGTGTTTCTATGTTGTTATGTTGAATAAAATACAAAACAAACAAACAAAAAATAAAAGCTTCAGCCTGCATTCCTTCTTATGGAAGAAAATGAGGCTGTTGAGAAGACTGTTCACTAAAGAAATGCCATTTTACTTTGTCTTAAGCTAATTTATTTCTTTTTTCAATTCTACCTGCCATCTTTTTGGGGTTTTTTTTTGAAAAACATTTTCCAGATTTTAAAATTAAATTTCTGTTTTTTCTTCATTTTAAAAGGAAATATAGTTTGGGATTTTTTTTTGAAACATTCCATATGAAAGAAAAATAATTTTAATCAGTAAAAACATTTCAATTTCTGGTAGAAGTGGTAAGTTTCACTCTCATTGACAGTACAGAAAAGAAATGTAGTTTTTCTGCTTGTTTGTTTTGTTTTTTGTCCTCTTAGTAACTTGGTCTATTAGAAGCTTCTACTTCTAAGAGCTGGAAAACATCACACAACAAAATGAATAAATGATAAAAGCTTTTGACATTTTGGTCCATGAGTTAGTCAGGGTTCTCTACAACACAGAACCGACAGGAAAGATCTGTAAATATGAGATTTATAAAGCTGTCTCAAGCACCGTGGGAATGGAAGAGTCCAAAATCTGTAGGGTAGGCTGTGAAACTGGTGGCTTCAATGAAGGGTCTCGATGAACTCCACAGGAGAGGCTCACTGGCTGAAGAAGCAGTGAAAGAATCTCTCTTCTTCCTTACAAGACTTCAACTGATTGGATTATCTTGTTGTGGGAGATGTGCCTTAGTTGATTGCAGATGTAATCAGCCACAGATGGAGTCAACTGACTGATGACTTAAGACATCAACCTTCCGGTTTATCAACCAGCATGAAATATCCTTGCAGCAAAGGTCAGGCCAGTACTTTCCTGACTAGGCAACGGGGCATAATCATTTGGCCAATTTGACACCAGAACCTAACCGTCACAGTCCACTATGGTTTCAATCTTTATTCGATAAAATAGCCTAAGCCAATGTTTGTTCTCTTTAAATGTATCTTGGATACCCTCCCTTTCCCCCTGCTTCTCTCTATAATATGCTGACACATGTGAGAAAAGGTCTTCCATGATTCTAAGACATTGGGTAAATGGCAGTCACTGGTCTTATGTTGTTACAAGGTGGACTTCTGACATTGTCTGCTGATATGGCACACCAGGACCAACCATTGTTCATGTATTGGCCAGGCATCAACTATAGAATATGCTCTCTCACCTGGTCAGTGCTTTCTAGCCTACCATGCCTCACCTTAGGCCTTTTTGTTTGTTTGTTTAAGAGAAGTAAGTTAATGAAAAAATCATGCATAAAATACAGAATTCCCATATACCATGTAGAATTAACACTTTGTTTTAGTGTGGTATATTTGTAAAAATTGATGAAAGAACATTTTTATAATTGTACTATTATCCATAATCCATTGTTTACAATAGGGTTCGTTTTTGTGTTGTGCAGTCCTATGAGCGTTTTTTTTTTTTTAATTTTTATTCTAGTAACATAAACAACCTGAAATTTCCCCCTTTAATACATTCGAATTTATAATTCAGTCCTGCTGTTTATGTTCACAATGTTGGGATACCATCACCATTGTCCATTACCAAAACTTTTCCATCAACCCAAATAGAAACTCTGTACAACTTAAGCATTGCTCCCTGTTTCATACCCCTACCCTAGCCGTTGGAAATCTGTATTCTAGCTTCTGACTCTGTGAACTAGTTTATTCTAAATATTTCATATCAGTGAGATCATACAATATTTCTCCTTTAATATCCAGCTTATTTTATTCAACATAATATCTTTAAGGCTTGTCCATATTGTCATATGAATTGTATCTTCATTCCTTTTTACAGCTAAAAAATATGCTATTGTGTGTATATACCATATTTTGTTTATCCATTCACTGGTTGATGGACACTTGGGTTGCTTCCATCTTTTGGCAGTTGTGAATAATACCACTAAGTACATGGGTATGTAAATTTCTGTTCAAGGTCCCATTTTCAAATCTTTTGATGAGTTTTACACTATATATAATTACATATAGTAATTGTAAACTTAGTTTTATGAATAACGGCCAGACTGTTCCACAGCAACTACACCATTTTACATTCCCACCAATAAGAATTCATTGGCTTACACTTATGAGATGAAAAAAATGTCCAAATCAAGGCATCATTAAGGCAATGATTTCTTCTCAAGACAGGCTCCTGGCAATTCTTGCCTCCTCTGCCATATGGCAAGGCATGTTGCAGCATCTGCAAATCTCACTTCTCTTTGGGTTTTCATTGATTTCAACTTCTTGCTTCCATGGTGTGTGACTCTCTGACTCCTTCTCCCTATATTCATTCCATTTATAAAGGACTCCAGTAATAGGATTAAGTCCCATCCTGTATGAGGTGGATTACACCTTAAGTGAAGTAGCTTCATCAAAAGATCCTGCTTACAATGGGTTTATACCCATGGGAATAGATTAGATTAAGAACATGCTTTCCTGGGGTACATACAACTTCAAACCACCACAAACTCTCTTTAACATTGCCTGTTGGGCAGGTCTGCTTTTATCTGGGAACATCTTAATCTCTCTAATTTTTGAAAGAAAGTCTCAGCAGAGATACATTTCTTGGTTGGAAATTGTGTTTTTGTTTTTGTTTTTGTTTTTTTTAGCACTTTAAATATTTTATCCCGTTGCTTTCTTGCCCCTGTGCTTTTAGATAAGAAATCAGAACTCAGCCTTTTTGGGATTCCCTTATACTTAGCACATTTCTTTTGGCTTGCAACTTTTGGAACTCTCTCCTTGACTTTGGCATTGGACAATTTGATTACTATGTATCTTGGCATGGTTCTTTTTGAGTACATCCTGCCTGGGGTTCATGGAGTTCTTGAAAATGTATATTCATGTCTTTTGTTAAATATGGGAGTTTTCTGCCATTATTTCTTTGAATATTCCTTTTGCCTCTTTCTCTCTTTGTTCTCCTTCTGGGACTCCCATAATGAATACATTGGTGTACAGGATGGTTTTCCACAGGTCTCTTGGAATCTCTTCCTTCTTTTTCCTTCTTTTCTCTTTCTTCTTCTCAGCCTGAATCATTTAAAAGTTTTCTTGTGTTCAAGGTCACTAATTCTTTCTTCTGTCACTTCCAATCTACTGTTGAAACTATCTAGGGAAGTTTTCATTTCAATTATTGTGTACTTCAATCCATTATTTCTCTGGAGAGATACCCATATTGTTCATTGTTTCCCTCATATCCTTTACTTCTTTCTCTGTGCTTTCCTTTTTCTCCTTGAGCTTAATATGATTATGTTTTTAAAGTCTCTGATAAGTCTAAAGTCTCATCCTCTTCATCGATGTTTTCTTGATTTTTATCTTGTTCATTTGGATGGGCCATCATTCTCTATTTCTTTGTTTGTCCTTTAATCTTTTGTTTCACACTGTACATTTTAATATTTTAAAGTGTTAAAATTTAGTTCCTGAGCTGTATGTTCCTTAAATTTGTGTCCAGCTAGTGATATGACAGAAACTTTCACAATTCCAGGAGCTAATCAAAACAAACAAACCAAATAAGGAAGCACCTTTCACTGCCTTTGCAAATTGGCCCTGCTTTGGCTGATAGTCTACTTCAGAGTTTAGCCCAAGGCAAATGTGAAGTGCAGTTTCCTTTCTGCCTTTTCAGAGCCTGTATGAAGCCAGAGCTGTGGATCTTTCTTCTTTTACTGGGCTTGTACTTGCTAGAGCCATTATGAATTCCCAATTTATAGTTTACAGGAGTTAGAGTGAATGCCACCTCTCCTCCTTTTAAAATAGACCCTCTCCCTCCCCTGGGTGCTCTTTTGAATGAGTTAATGCAGATAATTTTTTTGCCTCAGGCGTCTTCAACTTAAATTGTTTCTCACACTGTCCCAGCTGTCTGCAAACCACTTCTCTTTCCTCAGAACCAACTTTGGGATTGCAAACCCAGGACAAGTTCCCTGGCTCAGGCTCTCAGACCTCTATGCAGTGGATTGGCACTGACACCCATGCACCATGGAGGTCACTGGAGGCCTCCTGGAGACCACTCTGCTTCCTCTGGAACAGGGACCCACAATGGGAGCACAAAGTGGCTCCACCCTGTGCTGTGGAGGGGGTGGGGATGAGGCCAGCAAGGGCACTGCAAGATTCTTCTATGGTTTTTGAAGCTGTTTCTTGATTCAGCACTTGCCCAGTTAATGCAGTCCTTTAACTTTTCTGTCATTTTAAGAAAGTTACTGTCTTTAAGATTCCTCTGCTGTCTTTGCCCAGGACTCCCAAAGCCAGTCTCCAGCAATCTGTAGAAGGTGACCAAAGGTAGAGATGGGTATTCATTGCAGTTTACCAGCCTCTTCTTCCCACTCCTCCCTGGAAGATGCACAGTGCTCCACTAACTTCAGAGTTGCAAAGTAGTTGATTCAGACAGCTCCTGCTAGTTCAATAGTTGTTTAGCTAGAAGGACCAAATCCTGGTGCTTCCTACAAATCCCCTCCTTCATTTGGCTCTTGATGGCAAAGAAAACCTGTTGAGTTTTAGCCATATCCTCCAAATATCTCTTGGCCTGGAAATCCAACACCACTGCCTCTGCTGCAGTGCCACAATACACCTTTTTTCAGGTATTCCAAGGCTGAGCTGCTAGATGTCCACCCAACTCCTTATCACCATGCTAAAGCCGGTAGACTCTTCTCAGTCCCATCCATATAAGAGAGGAGCAGAGGGAAATCAAGAGTTAAAACTGAGGCCCTGTCTATCTGCTTAGTCTCTGGACTCCTTTCATGTTTAGATCTTGGCCCCATGTTGGTACGCTTCAAAGATGCCCCCCTTCCAGATTTACAGTGGGGACAGGATATCTACCTGCCATACACCATTGAGTTTCCCCCAGTCCTTTTGGGCTCTGAAGTCCTAGACAGGAGCCCAAATCTCCCACGCCCAACCCCAGGTTTCATCCCCTCTGTTCCTCTTTTTCTACCTTGTTCTGCTCACTATGTAAAAATTGAAGAATCTGTTCAACCCTTAATATGTTAAATAAGAGATAAAGAATTTACAACATTCTATTACCTCAAACCTAATTGTTTTGCCATTTCCTCCCCTGGGATGATGAAAATCATGGTTACTGAGGGCTATAAGAGGAAAACTACCTTAAGTTATAAATCATGTAATATTTATAAAATGATTACTCTCATTACTACTTTATATATGTAATCACTCACACAGATCTAATCCTCCTTGCCTTTCTTTCATATTCTTCTAATTACATTTCCTCTGTTCCTTTATTTCCTTTATTTATTTTTTTTTTGTATGCTGTATCGCAGGGTCATATTTCATCCTTTTTCCATATGAGTATGCCTTCATTTCAGCACCATTTGTGGAATTTTGTTTGTTGGTTGGTTGGTTTCTTTGTTTGGGAAGTTCATGGGCCAGGAATTGAACCCGGATCTCCCATATGGCAGGCGAAAATTCTACCACTGAACTAACCTGGCAGTCCCTGTTCCTTATTTCTTTTACCTCAGCTCGCTTTAAAAATTTTTCAAATTTGGATCAAAAACTATATTATATATATTACATGATAGCAGAAATGTGCTATTTAAAAAGCACGGTATCAGATAAGGCATTCTCCTCAACATCATTTCTTATACCCACGATTTGCCACCAGAACACTCTTTATCTGAGCATCAAGGTTCTATTGATTTTCATATCACTAGTGAGTGAACAGCCTGGAACTGCAGGCTTCTAAGGGTGAATATACCTCAATTTGCCACTTCATCATATAATGTCTCTAATTTTTCCAAGTGTTTTAATCTTTTCTTCCCAATTAGCCGCAATCTTCTTGTATGAGTTTATAGCGTGAGGTGAATGACATATGAACAAATATCTGGTATAACAGTAGCCAGTGAGAAATATTATCTAATTATATATAACTGGACTATACCTACAAATCATCTTTGTCACCCAGAGGACTGAAGAAAAGCGATGTATTTTCAGAATATTATTAACATTTGACTTACAGTTCTTCTGAGTGAGACCAAAGATTTGAGAGCTGATCTGGATAGCAACTTTGCTTAAAAGCTGTCTCCTTTAAATGTGTCCGTAATATGTATAACCACAGTCTATTCTATTGCATGATCATAAACCAAAAAATTTCCAAACAGATGCAGAAAAGGAACTATTTATTATACCTAAGCATAACCATAGGTAAGTACTGTTTTTACCAGCTAAAAACACTGTGGTTTTCTAGAGCCCTGTAGCAATATAACTGATTCCTTCAGAAGTACATGCTTTGTAACAAATGTTGAATCTGAAATTTAGCCTCAAATGCAACAGAAATAGAATGAAAATTTATAGATTCATAAGAAGCTATCACATAATCATTGTTTTCTATATTTGGCACCATTCTTTCTAAAATTGAAGTTATTTTCAGTTAGTGAACGAGCATTGAATGAATGGTAGGCTTAAAATGAGACTGTGTTGATGAGTCTTGTTGACATCTTACTTGATTCCTCCCCCCTCACATTATATACGTGCACACACTGACACTGAGAGCAGACATTAATTTTATTAGCTATTCACTATTAGTGTACCGAGTTGTTTTTCTGAGATTCATCCATACCACCTTATTTAGTTCATCTTTTCAAGAATAGAATTTATAAGATGATAGGTCAGGATTCGACTCTTTGGTCAAGAAATATAGTGAGATTAACAAAGCCCTTATATCCAATACTGATTATGCATGCCTGGACTGCTGCAGATACTACCCCACTATTAGGATTTGTCATAGGTTCTTGTGAGAATGTGATATGCTGAGCATCTGTTCTGTCCTTATCAGAGAAGACTTCTAAGTTTAACAGTCATAAAGTTGATTAGAAATTTAAATCTTAATTAAAAGCATAATTTAAAAATCGATGGCTTTATCAAGGGATTGGAAATAACTTCTCGACCAAAAGGGGAAAGAGAGAAATGAGACAAAATAAATTATCAGTGGCTGAGAGAGAGGTTATCCTGGAAGTTATTCTTACGCATTATATAGACATCCCTTTTTTAGTTTAAGGTATATTAGAAAGGCTAGAGGGAAGTGCCTGAAACTGTAGAGCTGTTTCTTGAAGATGATTGTATAATGATATAGCTTTTGCGATGAGCCTGTGTGATTGTGAAAACCTTGTTTCTGATGATCCTTTTATCTACGATATTGACAGATGAATAAAAAATATGGATTAAGAATAAATAATATGGGGAACAAATGTTAAAAAAAAATCAGTGGCTTTGATCTAATTGGTGGTGCAATCGCACGTTACCTAAAAAGTATTCTTGGTTGTATCCTTAGTAGTCAATATGTTTTTATTGTATGCAGTAACACTTCAGTACATACTTCTGAAGAATCTGGATGCTTTCTGGATTTAGTTTTTGCCAGATGATCTTTAAAAACTTGGGCCGAATTATAAATGAAACCATTTTGTTTTTTTAAAAACCAATGAATGAGACTGCTTACTTGAGAAGACTGAGACCGACATCAGTATTCCAAACGCAACAATTGCAGCTATCTCATTAGACAGAAGTAGATAGATATTTAAAGATTTTTATACATTTTAATTCAGCTAGTAACTTGTTTAAGGCAGCATTGATTTTTTTTTCCTAATTTATTCTTAGTCATGTATATCATGCTAAATATCGAAATGAATTTGTAACTATTTGAGGCTGCCCGTATAATGGCATATTAAATTCTTGGAGAGACTTTCTTTCCCCATGCTAATTCTCATCTATTTGCTGTTACTTGCACTTCGCCTTGAGCTTTAAAGCATGTCAGAATTATTATTCATTCTTTTCACCATATATCCTAATCATTAAACAATTAAACCTATATTAGGCAGATCAGCAAAAGACTCCATGGGTAATAATGAAGTTGGGAACTCTTCTATACAACCTGTTGGCTCATCCTGGAGGAAGAGTATTGTGCTAAACTATCTTTATGTGCTCATGAATAATGTTCTAACAAGGGTGGTTGGAGAGATGAGCTTAAAGGGAAGTCCTAATGCAAAGAATGATAGTAATATTTGCCTTGCTAAAAACATGATAATGCCTTGATAAGCTACTGTCTGCTCTTGATGCTAAATTAAATAATATTTAGTTAGTAGAGCCATGAGCTATCTGCTATCTTACAGAATAAACTAGGAAAAAAGAAAGAAAATTCCTTTCACATGTTAGAACTCTCTCATATGACTATATAACAATTGCTTAGAGAATACCTATTTAACTTAGAGTTTATGGTGCATTAGCTGGATGGATTGGTCCTGAAAGTATGAGGAATGGGATAGGCAGGAAGGAAGTTATATACATGTGAAGGTGGTTGTAATTTTTAGCTTTATACCGAGCTTTGAAATAACTGGAATCGTCACTGTTTATGTTTCCCAAATACAGAATTTCAGAGTGGGATATCAGGTCTTCAGTGTGAAGACACGTCTACATTAAACCTGTAAACTTTGGCGAGACAACTGGGAAGATTAAGCAACTGCAGCGGTTGATCATGGAAATCAAAGAGGAAGGAACATCAGAAGAAGGCCAACATTTCCTTCCCACAGCCCAGGCAAATGATACTGGGGATTTTCAGTTCACAAGTAAGTATAGATGTGCCCTTCCCATAACACTCAGAAAATGCAAACTGGGTCAGCTACATACACATGTTTGTGTATTCACAGCAACTTGGCTTCACACAAATGGATGAGGTTAACTGTTTCCCCTTTGCTCTATTTATTTTGGTGTGTGTCTTTAATATATGCTTCTCATCTTTTTCTTGGGTAAGATCAGCGATGATCCATGAGATAGTTAAATATCAAATAGTAAAGTCAAAGTTCTTAAATGTATATTAAGACACTAATAAATACTTTTTAAGTACACTCATTACTTAATACTTACACAATTACACGTAGAAAATTTCTCTTTAAGGCCAAAAATATTTAAGTTGAAAGCATTAGGAAAAAAGTGGTTACAATAGAAGCTTAGGCTCTCCCTGCCATACCATAGAGCTTTAAGTCATATAACGGAGCAAGCTTGGAGATTTGGCCAGGACTTACATTTGAACTTTAGAATTGGGTTTTGTGCTATATAAGTAATTAAAATCACTGGAAGAATTCTATGTTTTTCTCTCATGCTTAAAATTCTAGGGTTTGGGTTTTATTGTGTGGCATGAATTGTGTCTTTTACTTTTCTTTTCAGAAGATTTCTGTTACCCAGATATTTAACACTGGCAAACATAGGCCTAACCTTTCCATTTAATTTAGATTATAAAAATTCTCTTTAGAAAATGGTATTGGCTGGATTCATTTTTGAGAAATTTGGTTGTCAGAGCTTACAGCAGAGTTAATTGCTAATAACCTTTTTAAAAATCCACACTATTTGAAGTTCACAAAAAACCCAACTAATGATTGTCACTCTAACCTCTTCTGAAAGTCTAAAATTGTTAACCATAGCATTGTTAAATGTCAGCTGGAGTTTAAAAAAATTAAAATTCACTGTGCAAAAAATGCATTAGCTCTGCAAAGTAAAAACATTTTATGCAAGGAGGTGGTTCTAAGACTATGATAGTGATCAAATACTAGTTACAATTTAAATGGTATCTGATGAATGCACCAGCAAAATTCATCAACGAGAAGGGATTTTTACAACATTCTTATATTTATTGCCAAATAGTTTACTTTTCCATCAATTTTGTTTTTGCCTCTTTGGTCACCCATGAGTTGTAACAAAAGGAATCACCTGCAGGTGTACAGGTCTCACCTTCTCTTGTTTAGGAAGCCCCAGAACAATGGTAGCCTTCAGGCTTCCTCTACCACATTTTCACTTACTACAACCTTATCTTTCTACCAACTAGATGTTAAATGTTCCCATTTACTTAATTTCTTTCTTAGACTTACTTTCCTTCCTACCTCATCTTAATTTACTTAGCCAAGTAGTTTGATATATATTTTTAAATATTATTGACTAGAGGAATGGAAACATTTAACAGGATGTTGCTGTGAGCTCTCAGCAAGTTGCTTGAAAAACCACCACCGGCATGCCCGCCATAACCTGGCCAGAGATTTCCCTTTAACAGTAGTGATTATTTGCAGCAGTTCAGAGTGATTTGAAAGGTACACATAAGAGGGTAGTTCGGTGAAGTGATTCTTTTTGAAGAAATTGCTATCTTCTCAATTCTTTCAAAATAAGCACAGTTGAAACATATGTTCAGCATATTTGTCATGGTTTATGAAAACCATGTATGTCTGAGTTTTCTCGTGGCTATGGAGCTAAATAGACCAATTAAATCTATACTCGCATCTAGTTTTGCTGCAAATATGATCTTGTGCCCTAACAACTGACTGCTTTCAAGCCTGATTTACCTCAGTTATTCATTTTGCCGATTAGTATATTACATTCTGAAACATGATAAATATGAAACATAGCTATATATGTTGAAATATTCGTGATAATGAGTTAAATTTTTTTAAGCTGAATTTGCACCTGTTATTTATAGGTATTCAGAAGACTCCAAATGAACCACAGTTGGAATTCATCCTTGGTAAGGGATTCTATCTCATTTATATCCCAAAATAAAATGATAGTATAGTAATTTACAATGTGTGAATTCATTGTCATTACATATTTTATAAACTTTTGTGAACATTTTCTATGAAACATTTCATTCTGTGAGGTCGATGTTATTTTCCCAATTGAAAAGTGAAGAATTTGAGCCATTGAGTAGGTTAATTAGCTGCCCAGGGTATAGAGATCAGTGTTGATAAAGTTCTGTCTCTCAGCCGCATTTGAGGGACCCCAAATCCCATGTCCTATAGTCATTCTTATGCAGCAACTGCAATTTCTTCCTAACCACTATTTCTGAAAATCCATTTGATGAATTACCTAGTTCTTGGGCAGGAGGCTGGCCCAATGTAGAGGTCTCCTCTGTGCTCTTCTATGGCATTCTTGCCCCCCTTCCACTTCTCTTACTCAGAAAGCTCCTCTTACCCTTCTACCTTAATTTTGTGGACAGACTATTGACATTTGAGAATTTAACTCAAATTCAAAGCTTTGACTTACTTAAGCAACTCTGAAGATCTGTCACATGCAAAAAATTGTAAATTTGTCCATGGATGAATTTTAAATGTGCACTCTGAGTCTGGTTTGCTACTTAGCTGGTGAGTGGGCCCAGTTTAGTATTTGAGTCAAGTGTGACCACGGAAATCACACTTAGAAGTCAGCTGCAAAGAGGCATTTAAATGGGGTGAAAATAAGGTTCATAAGAACTGTTAGAGAGAATTTGTTTCTCTCCCATAGTTCTGAATTTTTTAGAAGGGGGAGCAATAGCTTTACACTTTATGCATATTAAGTTTTATAAGAGAACACGTGCATATATTAATTTCATATTCAGAGACCATATACATTTTGGTATCCAAATCTTTACATATAAATGCACATATTTTCTAAAGTTTTGAGGGCATATTGAAATATCTAGACATTGATTATCTTTGGTGGTTTGAAGTTCCAATTATTTTAGGAACATACAGATTCATTATGTAATTAATTGGATTTAAAATCCTATCCTATTATTCAAAATATTCAATTTTGAAGCATAATTTATTGAGAAAAAATTACATACATATATGTTTTTTCATTTTAAATGTAGCTAGAAGTTGCTATAATATAAAGATTCCTGACTTTTTTTTTTTTCACCCAAATTTGGAAGCTCAAATTTTTGGTAACAACCCACGAAGCTGTATATGTTTTTCTCAATAACTCACAGAAGGTACCAGATACAGAAAGAGAGCTGAGGAGCAAAAGGAGGTCTAGCGGCTGTCTTGACTATAACTCTTGCTTCTTAAGTCTTCACCTATCAGTTATTTTTTGTTTGTTTTATTTTTTAACAGAAGAAATGCACTCTTTACCTTTTTGACAGAACTTCTAAAGAGCGAAGATTGTTAAATTGATTTGATGTGTTTCAGAGCACAGATTAAGCCTTCCATTTGCATGCTGGAGAATAGGGGGAATCTGGCAGAAGTGGAAGCAATTGGAGTTGGAGGCCTTAGGCAAAATTGAAGCCAGTTTGCAAGAGCCAGTTTACCTGAGCCAGCGTACTTGGGCCAGCATACCTGGGCCAGCATGCTTGAGCCAGCATGCCTGAGCCAGTGTACCAGAGCCAGTGTACCTGAGCCAGTATACCTGAGCCAGCGTACCTGAGCCAGCATGCCTGAGCCAGCGTACCTGAGTCAGCGTGCCTGAGCCAGCATACCTGAGCCAGCGTGCCTGAGCCAGCGTACCTGAGTCAGCGTACCTGGGCCAGCGTACCTGGGCCAGCATGCCTGAGCCAGCGTACCTGAGCCAGCATGCTTGAGCCAAATACGTTTCTTCTATTTCAGTGGAACTCTGTCTTCTTTTAAGTCCTAACTGTGCTATTTGTTTTGAAAGCCTAGTAAAGTTCAGTAGCAATGTTTTCATCACTTATATATCTGGTGTTGAATCATAATCCAGCTGCCTTGATCTCTGATAATGATCGTATAGCCTTTATCTTCTGCTCCTGTGATTGTAAAAACCTTGTGACTAATCTTCATTTGTATAGTTATCCAATTTTTCAACTTTAGAGTCTTGTAACCACTAAAGACAGCCCCTAATGTTTATTATTGAAGGTCGTGGATCATCCCAGAGCTAAACCACCCCACGTACAAAGTTATCTTGATAACCAAGACTAGATCTACCCAAAGTGGGTCTTCCTGACATGCACAGAAGCTTAGACTTTAACTTAAAAGTCACCTATACCTCATTCTGCCATTTTCTTACGTGGGTTCGCTAAGTATATAATCAATCTGTGCATGCTCAGTAATTAGATCACCTCTAATTACATCATCTGGGGCCACTGTGCTCATTACCCTAAACCCTGCCCATCTTTTTCTCTAATAAAACTATCAGAATTACTGTAGTTCGTGGAGACAGATTTTGGGCCTCTAGGCCATCTGTTCTCCTACTACATGCCTAGTATTAAAGTCTTTCTCTCTTTGAAACCCGGGTATATCAGGAATTGATTATTGAGGGTGTCAGGCAAATGAATCCACAGCCTTTGTCCAGTAACAAAACTATTTATGCTTATTAGCACTTTAAGATCCTCAACTGTACTATTTCTTGAAGAAAATTTTTTAAGTATCCTTTCAAGGACCTTACAGCTCAAACCTTGCAGATTTTACTGTTTATTTCCCATCACTTTTTAAACTTCAATATTTTTAATCCCACAAATTATGTGTCTTCACCTATTATATGGGTAATTTCTATTCATTTTTTATTGTTTTCTGTTTTTGTTTTTTTGGCATGGGCAGGCTCCAGGAATTGAACCCAGGTCTCCAGCATGCCAGGCAAGAATTCTGCCACTGAGCCACTGTTACACACTGCCCTGCTTCTATTCATTTTATAATGAACAATGAAAGAATGATAGCATCATAAATATTTTTATCATTATTTAACAATACTCATATTTATTTAATCAGAAAAAAAAACAAGGCACCTTAAAACAAAAACAAATTCTAGGGAAAAAAATAGACTGAGTAAGGGAGGTTTTTAATCACCCAGAACTAAATATTTGACATTCTATTCTCATTTTTTACCAAATTATTGAAATAAATTGAGAATTTCAATGTTCTTGCTTTTTTAATTGTGTAAACAGCCACACTGATCATTTTGATTGGGGTGATATTATTTTGTGTAACTTATTGTCCATCTAGGCTTTTTTTCTTCTCTGTTGTATGTCTCAATAAAATCATTATGTCTTGCTGAAGTTCTCTGCTACATCCTTATTCAAGTAAATGAGGTAAGAGATGTTTAGTCGATTGAGCAAGCTAACTGGCTACAAATGCCCTGATGGCACAAGATAAGCATTTACTGAAAAGATGAGTACCTCATGTCCATTGTTAACTATTTTTTTAGTCTGACTGAATTTAAATTAAATAATTCATCCTTACAACTGCAACTGTGCTTCCACATTTCTTTCACTAATTCATTTAAGTGTATAAAGAGCAAAATAATTAAAAACCTGAGAGACACGGATTTTGTTTATAGTTTAGTAAAATTGTTTTCAATTCAATGAAGCTGGCATTTAAGAAGAGGCTCATTTCTGAAAATATAGACAGGTTTTTTTTTCCTTAAAACTTGTGGAAACTTCAAACAGAAGGCTAATGTTGACTAGGCTATACAGTTAATTTCTCCCTACTTAATTAAAAAAAACTTAATTTCTTTGTAAGTTTGTTACAGAACATATATCACAAATCAAAGACAAAGGGAAAGAAAGGCACATGTGCATGCATGTTCTTTGTGTCCTTTGTTTGATATTATGAAGTTAAGTTGTTAAAATTAATTTATATTTTAATGGCTGATACTTAATGGAATTCAAATGAGCAGACACAAAGGGTACATTGAAAGACAAATTTTTTACATGTCCACCAGCATTAGGGAAGCTTATGATTAGAATGTGAGGACATGAAACTAGAGTAAATCCAATTGGGAGAGGTATAGAAAACTAATAAACATAATACTTTCCGATATTAAGTTTTATGTACACAGTAACATAGGATAATGTGATAGAATTGCATGGGAAAAAGGAAGGGGCTTGGAGGAAGGTGGGGACAGAGGCACTATTTTTTAGGTATGGTGGCCAAAGAGGGATTCTAGATGCCCAAAGGGGTTTATGAAGGGTGTGACAACTGGTTAAGAAAGTGTTCATACTGAACCTCCAAGCAGGAACAAGCAGGCTATGGTGGATATTTAAACAGCAGGTAATGGAAATACTGGTATTCAGAATGGTTACAAATCAAGTAACTGGTTTGACCAGCCATGAAACCAAGTTACTACTTGATCTGATCTTAAGATAAGGAGAGTCACAGAGGAAATGTCAGAACAGGGAAGGACCATTTGCTGGGCTACTGGAATGCCAAGGTATGAGTAGGATGAATTGTAGGAGAGAATAGATGGTGAGCCATCAAGATCCTACTCCCATTGCCTCTTCTATTCTCCACTCACTCTCATATTCACTTAATACCGCAGCTGTCTGTGTAATAAGGTCAGTCCTGATGATTGGAGCGCTGATGAGCTGGTAGTGAGTGAAGGATAACGAGATGTGGAACTGAGCGCTGACTTATCATTAGATCCTTTGCTTTTGGTGAAGCTTTTTTATCTTTTAAAAATCAGAGTTTTAACTTATGAAATGATTTTTTCCCCCTAGAATTTAAAGTGTATTGACTCCTCTCCTGTAGGTTTTGTTATTGTATAAACTAGGAAAAATCTGAGGCCTAAATTATTTAACAGAGCCTTACTTTGTCTCAGTGTCCTCTAAACTTTATCAATCTACTGTAATTATTGTAATTTTTATATTCATATAGTGAGACTTTATCAAGTCAATCATAGACACTCTAGAAATACATCACAGCTATCTCTGGAATGTAATCATATATTGTCATAAATTTGCAGATATAGTGAGCCCTCTTTATTTCTGTTTTGCCTTCTTGCTTCTTGGTCTTTCCCTTAATACCTCAAATTCAGCTAAGGATGGATGAAATAAGGACCAGACCACTGTCATTTATCCCAGCTCAGAGTCGATCAGCGTTTGGTTGTTGTTTAATTTTTATAATAGCATGTATATTCTTAAGATGGCGTACTATACTGTCATTAAATTTCATCTTTCAAAAAGATATTTCATCAAACAAAAAAATATAAATGATTGAAAAAGCAGGAAAACAAACTACAGGTACAATATGACCCTTATTTAACTATAAGTTTCTGAGTATGCTAAAGAACAGAATTGGAGAATAGGTATGGCAGTTTTTAATCATAGTTCTCACCAATTGTTAGCATTTTATTTCCTTTGATATACTTTTCTGTGTCTTCCAAAATGTATGCAATATGCTCAGATTAATTTTATAATCTGGTGGTTTTTTTATTTAAATTAACCCAACAATAAATTAAATCTGCTAATGTTACTGAACAACAGAACGGGGATGTCTACATACGTAAAATTCTACTCTTTGCCTTCAATTAGTCCAGTATAATTAGAGAGGTCAAATTAAGATTCTTGAAAGGATTAAAAGACTGCTAAGGTTAAACCATTTCTTCGTGTCTCTAGAAATATATAGAGGAATCTATAAATGATGCAACGAGTGTCGGGGATAATTGTCACAAGGAAAACTGATGGAAACAAGTTTTTAAAGGAAAAATGCAGGATGCAAATAGGGAGGGGAAAGGAGGAATCACATTCCAGATCAGGAGAGAACATAAGTAGATGCCTGGCATTTGAAAAGAGTTGAAGACTCCAAATTCTTAACATAAAAAGACATGCAGTAAGTACTTATTTATTATTACACCAAGCTGCATAACAAAGGCCAGAAATCTTGTCTTCTTAGAAAAGACAATGAAAGCAGTGTTCTAAGATAAGATTCTTGATTCATCTACTTCCTGGCAATTTGGGAATAGTGGTATTTAAAGAAATATTAGTGACTCCAATTTCTTTATAGGAAATAAACTGCACAAGCAGTGTCAGTTCTGCCATACATAATATGACTAAATAGATGAAGCAATGCGTACCACTTGTAGAAACTATACTTTTCCTATGGAAATGCGGGTGTTTTTTGTTTTGTTTTTTAAGAGGTTGTTGTGCTGGTTTGAATTTGTGGACCCCATAAAAGCCAGGTCCTTTAATTATCATTCAGTATTGCTAGTTGAGAGCTTTTTTGATTGTTCCCATGGATTTTTCCCATGGAGAGGTGCCCATCCAATTGTGGGTGATAACTTTTGATTAGATGGTTTCCATGGAGATGTGTTGTCTCCACCCATTCAAGGTGGGGTTTTTACTGGAGCCCTTCAAGAGGGGACCATTTTGGAAACAGCTTCAGAGCCATGAGAGCTAGAGAGCCCACACAGCCAGAGACCTTCGCAGATGCAGTAAGAAAACACCCCTAATGGAGACTGATGAAACAAGAAGCCTGTGGAGAAAGCTAGTAGACGTTGCCGTGTTCACCATGTACCTTTCCAATTGAGAGAGAAACTCTGAATATCATCGGCCTTCTTGAACCAAGGTGTCTTTCCCTGGATGCCTGAAATTGGACATTTCTATAGCCTTGCTTTAATTTGGACATTTTCACAGCCTTAGAATTGTAAACTTGCAACTTAATAAATTTCCCTTTTTAAAAGCTGTTCTGTTTCTGGTATATCGCATTCTGGCAGCTTTCAAACTAGAACAGCTGTGGATATGCAATCCACTATATACCTTCACCAGGTAAATGGTATATACCAGCCTATACTTCGATGATTAAAATTCAGTTGATCATAACATGTCATGCTTTAATGACAAGATGTCCATAGGTTGGTTAGTTAAATATTATAGTGGCTTTAAATAAGGGATATTATTCCCTCTGATTGCTAATTAGTGTTTTATTTATTTTTGTATTTTATCCAGCAGTGTTCATTTTAAATACTTTGTTCTCCTGTTTGATCATGTGTTCACTTATATCTACAGATTTTGGATTTGATTTGTAGAGCCACCACATTTCTAATAGCCCAGTTCGGGGGAAAAAAAATCATGGAAATAGTGGAATCGTTTTTCTGTGTTTAGTGTTTGAAAAAATATAAAAATGCATATAAATATAGCCCAAATTGACAAGCCACTCAAGAAAAACAGTCTCATCTCTTTATAGGCACAACTTTTATAGCTTGCAAGGGCCTTCATTAGCCTGCATGTCAGGTCCATTCATACCTTATGATTTGCTATAAATCAGGTCCTTGTTTTATGTTTCCCTGAAGGGAAAAATTCTGAGGAGACCAAACTTAGCAGTTCTCTGCTGTGTTCACACTTCTAGTCTCCCGCTTGTATGTGTTCCATAAATGATTATAAAGTGCTGACATTTTTAATGCTCTAGTGGGAGAACAGAGACTTTTAGTACATCTTCTTTAGTATTTTCATCCTCTACATGGCATGCTGGGCAAGCTGAAGGAAATACCAAACTCAGAGGTATGTTTTTATATTTTAACTGTTGATGAAAATGCTACGTCTTCATATAAGCTGCAAGATTAACTTCAGAGACACAAAAGAAGAGACTACTAAGGATCAGACAATCCCTGTACTCACCTTATTCTGTGTCCCATTACAAATTGACAGCTATTTTCTTGATTCCTGAGGTGAAGAGGTATGATACATTCCTTGCAAAATATTGCATTTCACTGAATAACCATTTTCTGGGCACCTTCTATTGAGAAATCACTGTTCAAGGGATTCCCTGAAAGATTACAGTAAATGGATGGAGATCACAGAGCTACCATTTTGTGAGCATCTACTATGTGCCAAGTATTGTACTAAGTTCTTTCCAAACAGGGTGGCGTGTATTCCTCACCATGACTCTGCAGGATAGCAATAGTAAAAATAAATAACATTTATTAAGTACTAATTTATTTGCTGTACACTGTTCTAAATAATTTACATAGATTAATTAATTTAATTCTCACAATTCATTGTGAGATAATTGCTCTATTATCCTTCTTGTTTAAAATAATGGGTCCAACAATTGAACCCAAGAGTTTGGATCCAGAACATGGTCTCCCTTATTATCTTCTCTTAATAGATAAAGAATCTGAGATTCCCAAAGATCAACTTTCCAAAGACCTTATGGAAGTCAAGTGGCAGAGTTAGGATCTAAATTAAGTTTTTTCTGATTCTGAATCTCCTGCTTTTAACCACCAGATCCCTGTTGATTACTGCTTCCCAGGAGTTTCTAGGAGGTGGGGAGACAAACAGCTTTAATCTCAGACAGGTCGGAAGGGTAAAACACAGGCAAAAGCCAAGAACTATGGAAATACTGAGCAAGCTGTGATTAAATCTAAGTGTTGCATCAGAAACAGTGTCTCAGAGGAAATGACTGAAGCCTTTAAAGATGAGCAGAGTTTCAGTTGGTTGTAGGAGTAACAGTTGCTTTTAGAAGGAACACAAGGAACAATTCAGGCAAAGAAAGGGAGTAGCAAAATATGTGAAACACAAAACTCTAAAGCTCATTTTCCAAGGTGATATATTTAATACTCATTTACATTTCTCTCCTTATTACTGAAAAATAAATTAAAGGGTCTGGAGATGTTCTTGCAATGTTTCTAAATTGTTGCTTGTGCATTAGGAGCTTATTTTATAATTCTAAGTGAACACAATTTCTTAAGCATTGCTGAATTGTTAAAAAATAATATGTAGATATCAGGAAGAATTGGGACAGTGCTGGGGGACTCCTGCCATACTGAGCTTGAAACAGGCCTCTCTGTAGTCGGGTTGTGCCCTTGACATTTGCCTCCCTGTGTGCAGTTTGCATCCACAAGGATCTTCACAACTTGTCTTTCTTTGAGCGACCTGAATTTTGACAGTATTGAGTAGCTACCAGTCCTTTTGAGGAGATATTTCTCAGAACAGCCTTTTATCAACAGCACAACAGTAATAATACACAACTAATAGAAGAGGATTTGCATTTTAGGTTCAGACTTCAGCCTAAAATGCAAACTAAGAGCTGCTAGTGTGAGGCCAACTTTAGCATTGAAGCCCCATCTTTGTAACCACTCAGCTTAAATCTCTATGACCTCTTCTGTAAAATGGACATGGTATCTGTATTTACATTTAAGGTCCTTGAGGGTCTAAATGACTTAATCTATGTAAAGCAATTAAACTGGTACCTGAAATATACTAAATGATTGCTTAACCTTTATTATTACAAATATTACTTTGAGTGAATCATTTTATCCCACTAAAAGTGTTTCCTAGAGCAGGTGACCGCACTATAGCAACTCTGTGCACAATAATAGCTATCACTTATTGAACCCCATGTGTTCAGCTGTGAATGTTTCACTATTTATCCTCACTCCTACACCTGGCCTTCAGGGTGCTTTCTACTACTCATGTTTCACAGATGAGTTCAATCACTTGCTGTTTTGGTTTGCTGAAGCTGCTAGAATGCAATATACCAGCAATGGGTTGGCTTTTTCATTGGGGTTCTATTAGATTGAAATTGAAAGTTCTAAGGCCATGAAAATGTCCAAATGAAGGCATCAAGAGGAAGATACATTCTCTGGGGAAAGGCTGATGGTATCTGGGGTTCCTCTGTCACATGGGAAGGCATATGACGATGTCTGCTGGTCCTTCTCTCCAAAATATCTCTGCCTTTTATCCTGTCATAAGGGAACCCAGTAAGGGGATAAAGACCCACCTTGAATGGGTTGGGTCACATCCCCATAGAACCATCCTAAGAAAAAGGTCCTACCCACAATAGGTTTTCACCCACAGGGTTGGATTAAAAGAACATAGGCTTTTCTGGGGGTGAATAGCAGATTCAAACTAGCACACTTGGAAGAGTGGGGGAAGACTAGATTTTAACTCTAAAAGCCATGATCTTTGTGGTGCATTATAAAAAGTCCGAAGAATGGGAAAGGGAGGAACAATAAAGGTTGTCTAAGACCTGCATAATGTTTTTGTACTGCTGAAAGAATCAGAGATTTAATTGAAAGAAGAGAAAATGAACCAATTAGAGCTTCTTACAGGACTGTTATGTGGGTGGTGATTTCTGGCTACCCAAGATTTAATGAGTGCTGCAGTTGGAATGCAGGCTGTTCTTATCGACACTCTCTGCAGGAAGTTCAGATATATGGAATTGGTTAATAAATAGGAAGTACATGAGATATCAAACTTCTCTTCCCTGCTTTCTCTTACCTTGACTGTATCATTTGACTAAATTTTGCCAAATGGAAATTTTGTTGTTCAGATATATGGAATTGGTTAATAAATAGGAAGTACATGAGATATCAAACTTCTCTTCCCTGCTTTCTCTTACCTTGACTGTATCATTTGACTAAATTTTGCCAAATGGAAATTTTGTTGCCATTAAATTTATCTATTCTTGTCAATTCCTTTCTGAGTAATGTACCATAGGATCTTGCAATTAAAGGAAGCCTTTGACCAGGTTTAATTCCACAAGCTTAAATAGATTGTTCCACATGGGTTTAAATATTGTTTGTTGAATAAGAATTGTTACTATTTTTGCAATGTTCATTTTCTGCATTTTTTGTGTGTTTTTCATCCATGAGCAACATGCCCTGTCCAATTTATTTCTCTTTTTGTGTGATTTACCTAATGACCTCCTTTCTTCCATTGTCTAATTAGTAAGAACACTGGTCACTGGGAACAGTTCTACCTTTGCAGCATCTGTTGCTGCTTATGGGTAATTGAGGAACCAGGACTACTTCAGGGCTTTGTTCATTTGGTGCTTTTGCTTTGTGTCCAGTCAAATACCGTGGAGGTGGAGAGGGAGAGAGATCCCTTGATGCTGGTATCTGTGCGGTTGAAATCTAACAGCCAGCTTTCTTGTCAAGCAGGTGGCTTACAAATGTATCCTAGGCCATCTGGGAACCTTGCAGGTGAAAGAGCAGAGACCTACTAGTATGTAACACAAGATTAAAGAAAAGGTTTTTTCCCAAATGCTTATCAGAGCTTTGAATTTTTGATGTTGGCAAAAATGGTCCTCTCTCCATTTTACCACTGAAGAAACTGTCTCAGAGAGTTGAAGTGACTTGCCTGCAGTCACACATTTGGTAAGGAAAACCCCAAAGCTCTTTGATCCTCCATTTCTGAGTCCCACATTCCCTTCCACCTGAGGCCCAAGAGATGGCTCTCTACTAGTAGCTACTATGATGTGATAGCAGAAGTCAGTTTGAGTTAAAAGATATTCCCAGCTCAAAATCAGAATACTAGCTGTAGTCTAAAATTCACAAAACTTAAATATCCTCTTTCTCTAAGTAATTTCAATAACATGGCTTTAAATAACATGTAGGGGTCTTTGTTTCGAAAATGTATACCTCTAGCCCTCATTTTCCCACAGATCCTCCTACTCCCATTTTCAATTGACTACTAGATATCTCCACTTGCTTATATAGGAGGTATTTTAAACTTCAAATGGCAATCACCTACTTTCTTGATTTCCACTCCTGTCTCCCAACACTTTCTCTCTGAAAGGTATACCACTACCCACTCTCTGTAAGGTATACATCTCTGTAAGGATACCACTCTGTAAGGTATACCACTACCCACTCAGGTGCTCAGACTTCAGCTCTTTCTTGAGTTCTCTTTTACCCTGACCCTAAAAAGAATCCATCATCAAATCTTGTAATTCTAGGTTCAAAATATATTATTAAAAAAAAATTAACCTTCTTTTTAAAAATTTTACTTATTTTTAAATGCGATTTTATTAAGATATATTCACATACCTTATAATCACCCAAAGTGTACAATCAGTGGTTCCCAGAATCATCACATAGCAGTGCACTCATTACCACTATCAATTTCTGAGCATTTTCATTACTCCAAAGAAAACTACATATAAGGATAAAAATAAAAATGAAAAAGAAAACACCCAAGACATCCCATACCTCTTATCCTTCCTGTTATTTATTGATTGTCCTTATTCAAAATCTGTTCTGATTGTGACCACCTCTCTCTACCACCACTGCTAGTCTTCAATTCCATGCCACTGTCAACTCTCACCTGGGCCAGGGCACGAGAGTCCAAACCGGTCTGCTGGTATCTGCTCTTGCCCCTGCATGGTCTCTTCCTGACGGAATGTCCACAAGCCTTTTGAAAATAGATCTTTTCAAAATATAAATGTGATGTCTACTCTCCCCTAGTTAAAATCTTCCAATGGCTTCCACTGCACTAAGAATAAAATCAGAATATCTTACCACATTCTACAGGGACCTCGAGGTGTGGGCCATTGTGACCTCACCTCCTGCTAAGCTCCACCCCGCCCTGCTCTGCATCAGCCTCATGGGTCTTCTTTTTGCTTCTCAAACAGGCCAGTCATTTAGGTCTTTCATTTGCTTTTCCCTTTTCTGCTGGCTCCTTAGCATGTTCTAGTCTATAACCTCAAATGTCACCTCATCACAGAAGTTTT
>PVIY010016452.1:0-51646 GCA_004026745.1 Myrmecophaga tridactyla
AAACTCTGGGATCTGTCCTGTAACTACTTGTTGAAGAGTGCTTTGAAAACTATTGCTTTTTTCTTACTTTTCTTTGTATAGATGTTATATTATACAATAAAAAATTAAAACAAACAAAAAAAGAAGTTACCCTGGATACTCACCCCACTGTGTAGGAAGTGAAGTCACTGGCTCCCTTGGTAAGGTATAAAGCATGGACTTCCCTTCAGTGTCAAATGAGATAAGCACGGTTGCAGCTGGAGTGTGTTCCTGCACTGTAGGTCTTTTCACTCTGCTTCTCAAAGATCCTGCCTAGCAAAAAAGCTCCCCCTCAGGCGGCATCTCCCTGAGCTTCTGTGTTAATGTGATGGGGTAAAGAACGGCTGCACGTGTATTCCCAGCTTTTATCCCCGTGAGCATTCAAGTACAGATCCCCTGCTTTCACTGGACTGATGGAAAGTATGGGGAGAGGTAGAGAACAGGAGAAGCCAGGATAGTCAACCTGATTTATATTGGAAAGTTAGAGAAGTAGAAAGAAAGTAAAGCTGCAAGCTAAGATGGCAGGTCAAGAAAGCAGGGAGTGGCTCAGGATACATATGGGGGAATACTGTGGTGGAAAATTGGGGAGCGGGGACCAGCTGACTTCTGAGATATTGAAAGAATCCAGAGAACCATATTATGAGCTATGAATGGAATCTGGTGCTGTGATTTTTGATAAAGTATAGTAAAGACTGAGATTGTGGGGAGTTATTTTAAGATGCTGGCCTGTGGCTGCATTTAAATGCTTTGCTGTGCAGGACAGGTCACGGACCAGACTGGTGGTTGCATTAATTTCTAATTTTGTTTCCTACTGTGGACATATAATGCCTCAGTAGGTTAGCTGCCTGCTATTTCTCACTCAGACAGTAGTGTGAGACCAAAAGGAAGGATAAGTTAGCCTCAGCTTTGGAAAGTATATTTCCCCAGGAAAAGGACACTTTCCTGCTGCAGAGGGTGGCAGAGAAGAGCTACCAGAATATCCCAGGGCATGAAGCCACTTCTCAGATACCTTCTCACAGACTGAACATAGGATACCGCAATGTCCAAAGTGGGGAATGCAGATATTGAAGCGTTTGCCAAGAGAGTTGGGTATAAGCCCCACATAAGAGGCTTTATTTTAAACATGTGCTCCGAGAACACTTGCTTTTGCCCTCAAGCTGGTGCTGAAGGAGCTGATCACAATGGTTATGGCATCCTTTGACCCCTGACGTCACTGTCAGAGTGCTGGCAGACAGAAAAGGTGCAACTTTTGGACTCTAGAAGCCCACAAAGCCACCATATAGAGAAAGCCCTTTTCCCTCTTTCTGGGAGCAAAGACAGGTAGCTCAGCCTTCACCCATTGTTGAACATAGGGTCACCACTAGTAATAGTCTTTCAGCACTTAATACTCGGCAGGCACCATGCCAGTCAATTCACAAGTATTACCCATTTAATCCTACAGCAAGCCTGTGAGGTGGTCTTAGGATCCCATTTTATGGAGAGGTCAATTCATCTGCAATGCATGGAAAAAGGAATAGGAGGGATTTGAACTCAGTGCCGTCTGTCCCAGAGTCCTTGCCTTTACCCCTACTCTACTGCAGATGCTTTAAGTAGCAGCCATGGGCTTCCACCAGCCCAGAGATGACATTAGTATGCCCAGCACAACATTAAAAACATTTTTTTAATTAGTTGCCAACATTTTAAAAATGAGAGATTTCACTTAAAAAATCTAGATTTCTAACTTGACTTAAAGCAACATTGAAAGACCTGAGTATACCAGTCCTACATGGGGGACCCATGGGTTGAAGACTCAATGGGTTAAAGACCCATGGGTTGAAGATTCAATGGGTTGAAGCTGAGGCGCAGCTGTCCCTTTCATGGGAGATGGACTCTTCATTTGGCTGCCTTCAGCCACTCAGATTACCTGCACAGCTCCCCAAGTATTTGAGTTCTCAAGTTTTTTCTTGCCCCTGGTTATCACCAGCCTAGAGATAAGCTACAACTGCTGTGTGTCAGCAGCTGAACATCTCCTCTTCTCTATGGCACCAAGTGACACAGCTGTGATCCATGCCCCTTGGCAAAATTCTAGCCTGACACACTCTCTCTAAGCCAACTCAGTAGGCGAATTCACTGCCCTATCCCCTGCATGGAACGTGACTCCCAAGGAGATTTATACTCCCTGGCAACGTGGGACTTCACTCCCAGGATGAGCAGGAACCTGGCATTGTGGGATTGAGAAAGCCTTCTCGACAAAAAGGGGAAAGAAAGAAATGAGACAAAGTTTCTGTGGCTGAGAGATTTCAAACAGAGTCAAGAGGTTATCCTGGAGGTTTTCTTATGCATTACATAGATATCCTTCTTTATTTTATGGTGTATTGGAGTGGAGGGAAGTACCCGAAGCTGGAGCACTGTGTTCCAGTAGCCTTGATTCTTGAAGACAATTATATAAAGATATAATTTTTACAGTGTGATTGTGATTGTGTAATTGCGAAATCTTGTGTCTGATGTTCCTTTTATCCAGGGTATGTGCAGAAGAGTAAAAAATAATAAGGATAAATAATTAAACAAATAATAGGGGGTAGTAAGGGGTAAAAATTGGGTGGACTGAAATACTGGTAGTTGGTGAGGGGGAGGGGCAATGAGTAAGGAGTGTATTCTTTTTTTTTTCTTTTCTTTTTGTTTCTCTTTCTTGGGTGATGCAGGTGTTCTGGAGGTCGTCATGATGAATGCACAATTACGTGACGGTGTGGTGGGCCACTGATTATGTGCTGGGTATGGACTTTATGTGCATGAAGATTTCTCAATATAAACATTTTTAAAAAGGATTCCAGCCTGAGGTTGACCAGGAGCACGCTGCAGGCACAGAGGAAGTGTGGATAATAGTAGCAGAGCAGGGCTCGTTGGACCACCACCTGGGTCTGTGTCTGCCTGGGGCCTGGACTAGAACCATGAAGTTGCCCAATGGACCCTCCATCTATCTGCTCCTGTTGTAGGCATGAGGAGAAAGACCTTTAACCATGAATGAAAGGAATGTCCATGAAGATGAAATTGAACTTTAATCAAGTGTGTGTGTGTGTGTGTGTGTGTGTGTATTTACATATGTACACACACACACCTGTTCCAAATCAAGGCTTTTCTAAGATGTTTCTCAAATTTCAGAATAGGAACTTAACTTGTTGGAACCAATTTTTTTGTTACTATTGTTGTTTTTAATGAACCTGTTAATCAGGATCAAGCTTAAATACAGAACTTGGACAGACTAGCACATCTGGTGGTTGCAAGTCCCAGAGGAGGGATATTTATGATCCTACATGTCAACCAAGTCCCAGTGTCAGTTGTGCATGGAGGGCCATGAATGGCCATAGGGCCAGAGGCAGGACACTGACGATCACTTCCATACCCTCCAAGGTCACTTTATTACAGACTTGCTCCCCTGAAGCCCATTAGCACCATCTCTGCAGACTGAGCTTCTCTATCAGAAGCAGATGACATCCCTCAGCATTGCTCCTCCTAAATGCCTTTGTTCCATCAACTTTCTCTTGATTCTTTTGCGGCTGATGGGAGGGGTAGGAACAGACTTCTCAGAACTGAGGCTCCCAAACACTGCTGTGTGCCCTTCGGCTTCGTGGATGCTCACCTCTGTCTCTGCACGCTACTGGGGATGACTTGGTTCAGAATCAATTCCACCTGCGGCCACAACTGACTCTCCAGTGAAAGTTTTATGGGTGTGATGTAGACACCATAAATCGGGACCTTGTCAGTATTTAAATCTGTGAAATGCAAAGGGAATTTAAATAACAAGTCAGGCAGGTGGCCCCTGAGGCTCCGGCATGTTCATCTCACGCTAACAGCTTGCACATTTATATTATGGTACTAGAAGCAGTGAGCTGAAGGAGTGGAAGGTGTTAACAACTAGTGCAAAATATTTCTTTAAGGATACATTTCCTCCATTTCCTTTCAACATAAATTCTGACAACACAAATGCAGTATTTATTCATGAAATCATGTATCTGGGAGGACTGCTTTTAATTTATGGAATGACTTGAAAAAGCAGCCTTTTAATCTACACTGGGAGTAGTTGGTTAATGTGATGTAATTAGCAGGGTAAATTATTTTCATAAGGGAAGGGCTTAAGGTACAAAACTAGACCATTACAAATGATCACCTTTCCATTCTGCTTGGTGGCAGAAAATTGGATTTTGTTACTCTCCTTTAAATATATGCCCTTTCTCAGATTATTATGAGTCAAACTCAACCCTTATAACTCACTGTGGTTTCCTGGAAGGACCCTAACCGAAATGGTGTGGGTGCATGTGTGTGTGTGGTGGGGTAAACAGAGTGAACGAGATCTTTGCCTGGATTCACATTTCTTGGCTCCGGGTCATTGCTTTTTGGTTCTTTGGGTGGCTGAAATGGAAACTTGTCCTCTCTTAGTCCAATAACAACAACAGTGGTCACGTTGGTGAATGGCCAGTCTGTACAAGGCCCTATAATATGTAGATATTTTTAGGAACATGATCTTATTTGCCTCTCACAATACCCAACACAAGTATTATCATTTTTTTTTACAGTGATGGAAATTGAGGCCAGAAAGGTAAAATGATTTGCTCCCAGTAATGTAGCTAGGAAATAACCGAGCCAAGATTTTAACCCAGGCTTTCTGCTGCCAAATTTAATGCACTTTTTATGCAATGGCTGCCTCCATGTTCAGTGCTATTGCTTCTCGTGCCTCATTGCAGCTACAAGGAAGGGCAAACCATTACTTCTCTGCGTATGTTCTGTCCTGCGAAGCTGGGTTTCCTTCAATGTTGACTCTATGTTATAGGGATTTGCTGTTGGTGAATCCATTTGGGCATTTCATATAGAATCACAGAATGTTGCAGCTATGAAGGAACCAAAGAGATTTTCTTTGAGAAAGGTGTGGAAATGATCAGTATTATGCTTGAAAGAAACTGACACACAGAAGAGCAAAGTTCCCATGTCTAGATGGTCATATGTAAAACGAGTGAAAAGGCTCAAAGCTGGATCTGTATATACTACCTAAAATGTTCAAAGAGGATTAGAGAGTCTTAGATGTTCATAAGAAGTAGAGTAATGACCCTCTCTAATCAGCTTCAAATACAGTGATATCTTCTTTCCAGCTACCAGATAAACATTCAGCATCCTCCTTTATAGCAGCTACTGTTTATACTTTACCATCCAGGGTGCTAGAATCAGAAAGCACAGAAGAAATCCCCCACAACTAGCTCCCAAATAGATGCTGTGGAAGCCATCACAAAGAGCAGAGCCCAAGGTTCGTGTAGGGGCCCTCATAAATTCATTTTCCTCCATGTGGGTGGCCACTCTGCAGCACTCGTAGAGTTGAGTCAATGTCCTCGGGCCCCAGAAGGTCTAAGCCTATGCCCCTTGGGAATGAATGGGAGGCGCCAGGCCACCAAAGCGACCCTCTTTTTGACTTGACCTTCATGCCTCATCAGACACCCGACTCAGTGCTGGGGAATGTGGAGGCCAAGTCAACCTCCCCAAGGAGTCCTTGGGTCCTGAGAGCTCTTCTATTCCCATGACACTGTGGGTCGGGAAGGAAGTAAGAGCTCTGCAAATCCCAAGAAGGCATGTTCTATCAGGGCTAGAGGAATTCCTTCTTACGGAGAATGAAGCTCTCCCCACTCCCGCTCCTCCCATCAGCAAAAAGGTTAGGAAGTGGGTGAGGGAAGGCCCAGAGTTACAGCAAAGGTTCTGACAGGTGACATTTTCAAGCAGGAAAGCAGACATAGGACTGAACAGTCCCTAAACTGCAGGAAATGCTAATGCCGGCACCTGCCACTGGTTGCCATCTCTGTGCCAGGTTCTGTGCTTTGTAAGTTTTATCACATTTGTTACTGGAGAAAATTGAGATAGGCCATTATCACACTTGACAGGAGAGGAAACTGAGTCTCAGAGAGATGGGACAACTTGGCTCAAGCTCACGAAGTGGCAAGCCAGGACTCAAACATAGTCTAACTATAACAACAAAAATACAACTACAACTAGCAATAAAATTTTTAGAGAATCGGGGTGGTCTGGAATTATATATAATTTACTAGGTAGACTTGGTTGCATTGATAACTGTTATACTACCCCTCCCAAATCCGGAGTTGATCCTATCCATGTGTTTAGAATGAAGTAATATAGCCAGTCAGTGGGGGGAATGATTTTTATGAAGTAGGATTATCTGAGTCCCTCAAAAGACAATTATACCAAAATTAATGTCAAATACACCAAAATGGGCAAAGGACAAGGGACAACTCTCAAGAAATTCAAATGGCCAATGCAAGCATGTAAAAATGTTCAAATTGACTTCTTTGACCAAAAAAAGAAAATTAAATCAACTACCAATCTCCCTACACCTTGAAACCTAGGAAAAAATGTTAATTATAGAAATGACAATTCCCCATGTTGGAGAAAGTATGAAGGAATGTTCAATCCTCACTAATTGGTAGTAGAAGTTTAATTTGCTCAGGTTTTCTAGAAGGCAGTTTGGTAGTAAACGGCAAAAGCATTAAAATTCTCCATTTCCTTTGACCACCAGTAACACATCTAAAATTTTCAACCAAGAACATAATGATGTCTGTGCCCAAATATTTCCCTCCTAAAACGACATTAATTGCAGTGTTGCTTATAATAATAAAAGCCTTTAAAATCACATAAATGTCCATCAACAGGACACAGATTAATGAGTTATTGTACATCTTTGTAATGCCTTATTTTGAAGGCTTTAAATATTATTTTTGTAGAAGAAAATTTAGTGACATTGGAAAATGTTCATGATATATTGCTAAGGCAACATGATGCTATTTCTGGAAAAAAATTATTTTGAGATAAATACACACCTGGAAAAAGACAAGATGAACAAATATATAATTATTAATAGTAAGACTATTCTTATTATTCTCTTTTAGGCATTTTCAAAAATTCCCATGATGACCATGTTTATGCCTAGAAAATATATTTTTAAAAATAACAAAGAATCATAAGTACGCCACTTAGTCATTGGGGCTCCCTTCATTATGTGGGGAAGAGAAATCCATCCACTTCTTCTGCTGGGCCACAGCGTTAGGAGGCAGAGAGGAAGAGATGCTGTGCATTGTAATTCTCAGCCCAATGGACAGCACCAGGGCGGCTGAACCTGTGAATCAGCCATTGTTAAGCTCACAAACCTCCAGCTAGTTGGGAATCTCAATTTACAGCCCCCAACTAGAGTCTTAAATGCACACAGGGAAATATTCCAATTGGGTTGAGCCTCTTAGAAATTTCTAAAGCTTCAGAGGAATAAAGTAGAGGATGTTGCGAGAGCTACCACATAAAACCTAAAGATGTGGGCTCTGTAAACTGGTGCTGTTTGTGTTTTGTACTTTCCTGAGTTTGTAGGTTTCCCAGTCTCCAGCATAAAACAGCGCCTCTGTTGTGCACTGCAGAGAAAAAGTGAGAGACTTAGGCCAGCCATTGCTAACACTCCGGGCATCAAACTGAGTTGAAACACTTGTAGAAAATTATTTAGTTATGATTATTATTAGGTGCTTTTAATCACAATAATGAACTAATATAGTAGTACTTAAGCTTGGGAAAGTCAAAGAGGAGCCATTAAAAATCTAATTAAAAGTCAGTCCTTAAGAAGAATCATGGCTTATTTATCTCTCTATTAGGTAATATAAACTAGTGATCTGTACAGCTTGGAAATTTTCCACCAGTGGAGCTCGTAAGCACTATTCCCTGTCTGGTTGTAAAAGTACAATAAATCCTACTTGAAGGGAACCCTGACTGCATTTTAAGAATAGAGACAATGAGGGAAGAAAAAAGGAAGGAAGAGAGAAAACAATGTTCATAATAACATTTATTTGTATTTTGCTATTCTCCAATAAAATTCCATGTATCTATAGTTCCATTGAGAAAAAAATAAGAAGAGTAGACTATTGGTGATAGACTGTGGAAAACAGATTGTGGTTTATAGTTCATTTACTATGGGTCAGGCACTGAACTAAGTGATGAGGTGAAAGGAAAATAAGATAGACCACTAAAACGAATATTGGAAGTAAAGTCAAAAGACAATATTGACTGCTAGAAAGCATTGTTTAATGTGGGCTGCAAATTGTACTGTGAGTTTCCTTGTGGCCAGAGTAAAGAGATATACGAAAAGTTTGTTGTAGCATTAACTCCTAAACACACCAATCCTTCTATAGACATAACCCTTCCAGGCAACCAAAGGCTGAAAGGAATTTCTCTAACCAATCCTCAGAAAACAATGTGCTCAACCTTACCCTTAGGAACCTCAGCAAGCTTCATTCAACTTACAGCACCCATCAGCACAAGCTGAAGACACAGCACCGCAACACAGTTCAGCAACAGCCACTACTCAAGGACTCACAGTAATGTGCTCCAAGCACCTGGTGTCTGATAAAGAAGAGCAGTCAAGAGAGTTTCGATGGCAGAGCATGCTTATTCATGTACATGCATGCATATTCACATGAACACACAGCCCAGTCAGCCGGAGAAGTTTTGCCACAGCGCCTTCATAAAGGTGTTATAAAGGGAAAACTCCTGTTAAACTTTCAAATAAAAAAAAAAAGTACAGAATCCTTTACTTATGCTCCCATAGGAAAATATTACCTTCTAAAATAGTAGAGGTTCAGGGACAATTCGATTTCAATTAATGTTTGTTTTGTTTTGCTTTCAGTCTCTGCAATACAAAGGAGAAACAAATGGATAGGGAACAGACCCTGTTACGATCGAGTGGGGAATATAAATCAGAAATAACAGCAATGTCAGCTACTACTGTACATTGAATAACAAGATATGGCCTGTGTGCTTTGTGCACATTATCTCAATTAATCCTCACAAGGACCTTCCAACTACTATCCCCAATACACAGATGAGGAAACTGATGCTTGGCGAGCCAGGCACACATCAAGGAACACACAAGTCCTAAGTGGTAGAGACAGATTGAATCCAAGCTTGACTCCAGAGACCATGTCTCACTGCCCGGTACTGCCTTCCTGATGCTCCCCTATGGAGCAGAAACACTGCCTGGTACTGCCTTCCAGATGCTTCCATATGGGGCAGAAACATGTGCTTGTGGCCCAAGTGTGCATAAGAGTAATTGCTGTGTGTGTGTGTGTGGGGGGGGGGACACAGAAAGTATGAGCCAGGATATCTGCAATCCAAGATACTCTGAGTGACCTTTTGTGGCTAAGGCAGTCAGTCCCCCTTCATTCCATAGGCAGGTTTTGAGCTGGTAGCATGTACCAGGTCTTGTGTAATTCACTGGTGAGAGGCAGAGAGGGAGTGCCCCTGCCCTCCATCCCCAAGGCACTTCGATGTGTCTGAGTAGCCTTCTAGAAGCATGTCCAGGCAGGTCCGGGAGTCCAGAAGATGTCTAACTTCCACTGGGTGCTTAGCATATGTCAAATGGGATAAGATTTCTACAGGTGGAGGCAATATCATGTGCAAATGTGTAAGAGAGCGTGGCTTATTCAGGGAGCAGAAGGGATTTGGTATGAGGAGAGGGAGTAGGGAACGGAGGGAAAGAGAGGAGGAGAGTGCCGGAAAGGAGACAGAGTGACTATAAAAAAAAAATAAAATAAAAGGAGTCAGGGAGAGTGTAAGACATGAGGTTAGAGAAGCAAGCAGGGGCCAGTCCAGACCACAGAAGAATTTAGATGCTGTTTGGGGGGTTGGGTTTTATTCTGAGGGCAGTAGAGAACTTCTGAAAGAGTTCAAGAAGAGCCAAGTCAAGATCAGATGGTGGTTTTAGAGAGGTTACTCCACTGCAGAGTAGAAGCTGGATGGGAAAATGGGACTGAAGACAGGGTGTTTGTAGTAGGGTTGGCAAAAGTTTACAAGGTACGAAGGAGGATGGGGGCAGTGGGAATAAATAGAAAAGGAAGAAAGAAGCAAAGATACTAGGGAGATATGACAGGTCTTAGATGCCGGTTAATTGGGCAGGTTCAAGTGCAATCCTAGGATTCTGGCTGAATGGTGGCAGGCGAGAGAGAAGGGGTCTTGGGGGTTCGAGAGGGTAAGATTGTGGGCCTTGCAGGATACTCAGGGAATGTGTCCAGGAGGCAAGTGATATATATTTCTGGGGCTCAGGAACATTCTGGGAGAGTGATCCAGGTAATGGGTGGAGTGAGATCTCCTTTGGAGGTACATCACTATGGAATGTTGGACTCCGACTTCAGCCTGGATAAAGAGAAACTTTTTGGTCACTGCACACATTGTATTGGGTAAAATTTCAGGTTGTCTCCTGCCACTGACCATATGTTGCAAAGTGGACTCAAATTGGAAGTTTCGGCTAAAACCCTCACCAGGGAAAAGGAAAAGAGAAGCTTGAACTAATTGCTCTGCTGGTTGAGATGACCTTTAGAAACAAGTTTGAACTTTTGTCAGCATGTTATCGGTATTTCCATCAGGAAGGATTTCAACCAGCTAATGTTTGCCAACTGGGAGGACCAAGTGTTCAGTTGAGCATCAGGGTTCCTGTGCTAATCTGACCTTCCAAGGTATTTAAAGATGCAAAGGCCAGATTCATCACTTGAGTTCCCAGATCCATTGCTGGAATGCCACAGCAATACATCTACCAACATTTGCCTAGACTTTTTATCAACCTTTGCCTTAAAAAAAATTCTGAAGCTCTAATTTTCAAACTCACTTTAAAAACTTTTTTAGGGCCACTTTTTACCGAAGCACTTTAAGCATCATCAACCTTCATCCTTAAACGAAGAAGCATGCACAGTGATGAGACACTTGGGTTTTGGAGCCAGAATACAGGATTTGAATTCTGGCTTCCTCGCTTCTTAGCTGTGTGACCTTGGGTGAGTTACTCAATCTTATTAAGTCTCAGTTTCCCCATTTGCAAAATGCAATTCGTAACTGACCTACTTGACAGAATAACTGTGTGGCTTAAATGAGGTGACTTTTAGAATTATTTACAGACCTTGGCACGTTGTAGTTTCTTTGTAGTGCATGTGGCTATCGTTATCAAAATGCATTTATTACCTTTAATCACACAGAAGCTATTGTGTTAATCTCAGTCCCATGCAACTGACCCAAAACTTGCAGAGAGTGCTTGTTTTTATTCTTCTTCTAAACAGAAGTAACAGTTAAAATCATTCCTACACAGCCCAACACCTCCAACTATATTTCACTGCCTGAAGAAGCAGCAGCAGGAGAAACCAGAGTTTAATTAAACTCTTATTTTGGGCAGAATAAGGGAGAAGAACCTTTGGGGGAAAGGTAGTTCATAAAACATTGATTGTTGTGTTGGAGGGCTATGATAAATGACTACACTAGAAAAGTACATTAAAAGAGGGTTTTCTCTCACTTTAAAAGTTTTTTTTTGGTCTCAGCCCTGCTAATGAAGCTACATCCCTTCAGCATTCTTCTGTGTGCTGTAACAGAAGTCTCCACTTTAAGGGAGTTTTGTGGTAGACTTTGACATGCAATCCTTGCTGTATGTAAGCCTAGAATTCAGGAGGAGTCACTGGTACTGAGACTCTGCCTTCCATTCTCTTCCCATCCTATAGAGTCTTGTGCGCTTGAGTTATCAGAACTGACTCGGCCTCTTGTTCAGCAAAAAGCCACTCTTGCCTACCTGATCCCTTGTGTGAGTAGTTGGGAGGCTGGGACAGGGCAGGCAGGGGAGAGGTATTGGGTCATTATAGTTGGAGGAGAAGGGGTGGGGGCATGGCAAGTGCAAGGCTCTCCGGAATGTCAAAGGGAAATATTAGAATGTGACAATAACCCCCTTTGATGTTTCTTGGACATGAGTTGGTTTGAGTTGGGACTAGAACAACAGCTCAGTTTCGATGCCCAAATAGCTGAAGAGTCCTTTATTGACAGATGTAAAAACTGCTATAGCCAGTTAGGGGGAGAGAAAGATGGCCCTCTCATGAAAGTATCAAATCAAAATAAAGGGGACATCCTCCAATGAGCAGCCTGGTGGGGGCTGGGGTCCAGCACATTTGGGAGTGTGACTACACACTCCCAAAGAATAATAATAAACATGAAAAATAAGAACGTGTTGAGTTCCTACTAAGTGCCGGGCTCTGTGCTCATTAACTTCTTTGATCTTTCCACTGACCTAGGAAATCTAAGTCCAGTCGCAAGGCTGTCAGGCACCAGGCTCGCCTTCCTCCTCACTGACGTGTCTACAGCCAACGGGCTAAGTCAATAAGGGAAGGGGCAACTGCACTGGCACTGGACTGGGAGGGAGGGGCCCTTAGATGAGTCTTTTTTGCTGTGTGATCTTGGAGAAGTCAAGGAGGCTTTCTGAACCCCAGACGCCTCATCTATCAAATGAGGTTTGTAAATATCTGTTGGCCTTTCCTCAAGGGGTTGAGAGGAGCACATGACTGAACAAAGGTACGACTCTGTACAAAATCATCATCTTCTATCATTCACTTGAAGATCTCTCCAGCTCCAAAGGGACTGTGATGAAAGATGAGTACAAATGAAGATGTAGCTTAGTACTCAAGGCTAAAGAGTCTCAGATGGATCAAACAGAGCCACTGTGCAAAGACACAGCCACCCACGGAGAGGGTTAGTGAGGTTTCTAACTCCAGCTGGGCAAGGGTCAGCACGGAGCAGTGGGAGCCACACCTTGGAAGATAAAACTCACACCAGATCATGCGAATGGCTGGGTCGCTGGTCAGTGTAATCTCTCGGACAACCTTCTGCTCAAACCTAGTCTGAGCATCCCAGATGGACTTCCTGTGGTCTCTAGCCATTTTCAGTCTCCAAAACCCTCCACTTTGATTAGCAGCACCACCCTCTACAGCAGACCAAACTGCTCCAGTAAAGGGAGCATTCTACTTCCTGAAATACTGTCAGACCTTCCACAGCAGACCTCCGCCTACCTTCAACACTCAGATAGCTTCATGGGGACAGAGGACTCAGAATTACAGCACATCCATTTTATACCTTATTAGTAAATGCTCACATAGTATGGGGAATTTGTAAGGCATGGGAAATTTATCTTTCCAACCCGAGCCTTCATGTCCTGTTGGGCTTTTATTTTAACACTCCTTTGTTACACTGTTTGCTGTCCCTCTGCTGATTCTCTCATGTTATTTGGCTTCTCCTTCCAGAGTGGGGCTCAATCTCCTATTTCCATTATACTTCCAGAAGCATCAGCACATTAAAGGAGGGGGAGGGCAATCCTTAACTCAGCAGAATGAATGTCCGGTGGTCTAGTTTCAAGCTGTGGGAGAGGCTGGTTTGGGAGAATAACAGGGATGGCTTTCGAGAGTTCCAGCCCCTTGTGTAGGGTGATAATTGCTACCATGTACAAGACCAACTCTGCACATGCCCCTTTCCCTGTCAGCAGTCTCCTCCCCTGTAGAGAACAGTTGTCATTCTTTCTCATCCTTGAACATCTCCCTTCTTCTTATAACATTTGGGCAACTCCCCACTTTTTGAATCTTGGTGGGAAGTAAAGCTCCCTTCTACCATAAAGCCAGAAAATGCTGGATATTCGCTTTCCTAGACTCCTTTGCGAGTAATGCTAAGGACACCCACCGAGGGTCTACTAATCAGAGAGGTGAATCCACAGGTGACTCAGGAGTGAGCTTCCAAAGAAGTGGAGATTCAGAAGGATCCACTGCAGAGGGAGCAGCTGGTTTAATACGATGAGTTCTGGGGCTATGGTGGCTGCAGAAGCAGTGGGGTGCAGAGTCCAAGGCTACTGATGTTTGAACATGCAACAGGCCATCTCAGGAGCTGGATGCGGGTAGAAGTGTTACCTCACAGGGCAAGTCTCCAGGGTGATTTGCGGACGTGTAGCTGGCTGGGTGGTCTCCAGGTCTCATTTTCAAGATCTCTATGGGCCACCCAACATCATTTTTAATGCATTCCTTTTCTACATAAATCAGCCTTGTCTGATTCAGTAGCTTGAAACTAGGAATCCAGAGTGATAGTAATGGTACTACCACTACTAATAATTATAATAATAATGACACTAATACTACTACTAATAATAATGATGACAATAATAATGATAATAATGACACTAATAATAATAACAATACTACTACTAATAATAGCAGCTAGCATCTATTTAGTGTTTCTACATGCCAGGCACTGTCTCAAGAGTTTTTCATATAATAACTTATTTATTCCTAAAATCCATCCTAAGAAATAAGTTCTATCAGCAACCCAATTTTACAATTGAGGAAGCAGAAGCCCAGAGAAGTAAGAGACTTTGTGAAGGTCTCAAGTTTCATCCTTTCCTTCTTCCTCTAGTACCTCCTAAGAAGCAGGCTTAAGCACAGAATTCAGGATTAAAGCCTTCATACTTAGGACTCATAACTCTGGTTCCTTTGTGCTTGGTGTCGGGTTAGGATTCTTTAATGGGGAACATTTACACCATTCAAGGGCTCTCTGCTGCAGAGAGAGCAGAAACTTTCAAGAAGGATCAAACTGGGGCCTTTTTCCTTGGTCAGTTGGGCGGCAAATGGCTAAAATGAGGGCCCAAAGTGGGAAAAGGCCCCGTTAGCTCCTTAGGCTCCAGCTTGCTATCGTGTTTGGAGCCCAAGGACAAGCTGGCTGTTAGGAAGACAGAGAGGGCACTCTCTGGAAATGTCACTGCTGACCTCTTAATCACTAGCCTGCGTTTGAATTAATTAGGTTAAGAGCTCTGCATATTGAGCTGTTCTCACATCTGGAGTAGTTTTATAATGCAGAGAACTCATGGCAGAAGGCAAACTGTCAAGAAGGAGAGTCAGATATAAACACAATACATCACCGAAAGGCTCTGATTCTGGCTGGGTCGTGATTCATAACCTGGGAGTGATGGATTGTCTCTCATTGTCCTAATTTTGGACCAGACACTTTGGGATGATGGTTGGGGTTGACATTTAGTCATCTTTTCTCATTCTACATGAAAGTCTAAATAACTGTGGCTTGGTAGAGGAGGGAAAAAGGGGATTTGTTGAAGGATTTTTGCACTTTTTTTTCTTGAACAAGTTACAATAAAGTACATACTTGGGGAATAAAGTCTCTCCGCAGTGGAGATGAGTGAGGACCCGGAGCTTTCTCTCTTGGTGTGTCTGTGGTGCCACTGAGTATGTGTGTCTAAATTCTGGGAAATAATAAACACTATGCCCTGAAATTTCGTGTATTTGGAGGAATTTCATTAAGAAATTCTCCCTTTTAGGTCTTTAGAATGAGGAAAATGTTTGACTCCATTTTAGCTATGCTGAAGTGGGCTCTATAAAAGCTTTCCTTGCAGGTCTCCCCAACCTGTGATGGGTTAACTGAGCCTAGTTCAGGTTGTATCCTTCTAGACAGAAGCACATGAAAGATTAGACTTCTACAAACCAAACAATTGAGGAACAAACAACACTCTCTTCAGCAACTTCCCATTGCCTTTTATGCAAAGCCCTATGCGATTCCACTCCTTCCTGCCTCGCTGGGATCTCCCGTGGTGGGAGCATGCTTCTGGTCCTTCTAACAAAGCAAGCTGGTTGTCACCTGCCTTTGCATTGGCAATTTCCCTCTGGGAGCACTCTCGCTCCCACCTACGTGGGCTCTTTCCTCATGGGCATTTAGAACTTTGCCACTCACGGTGGTCCCTGGTCCAGCAGGGACAGCATCACTTGGAGTCTTTTTAGAGATGCAGAGCCTTGGCCCCCACCCAGATCTATTGAATCCCAATCTGCATTGTAGTAAGATCCACAGGTGATGCCTGTCCACATCAAAGTCCTGGGAAGATGTGATTAGAACTCAGCTTGAATATCCCTGCTGCATATCTCCCCACTCCTAACCACCCCAACTCTATCGCCTCACCCTATTTCATTCTCTGCATAGTACTTATTAGAAGTTGACATTTCCACCTTCCTTTTTTTTTTTAAGTTTGTAGTCTCAGTGCAACCAGAGGATAGTCTACTTGGTTTATCTCAGTGTTTTCCAGACCTAGAGAGTGCCTCATGCCTAAGTATGGTAAGCACTCAATATTTCTTGAAGGAATGAAGGAATCGACTAATCAATTACTATAAAAATGCAACTTCACTTCTTCCCTTTCTACCTCTCCCTCCCTTACTCTCTCTTTATATCTTTTTTTGTTTCTGCAGACTTTAGTTTACCAAATCCACCTCCCACTCTAGAGGAGCAAGGGGAAACGTATCAGTTCTTGGGGTAGCGGGGTGAACTCCACCTGCCCTCTCTGAGAATCTGCAGTGGGGTGAGAACCTGGTGGGAGGACCTGCACAGGAACGAGTTCCTTAGCAAGGCTGGGACCTGGTGCCCTCTGGCGTGAGAGTCCACGGCCTTGTGCTGGGCTAGCCTGGCCCTGGTGGCGGCGAGGGGATTATGTGAAAGAAGGTGAGTTGCGTTCTTTCAATAATTTATGAACGGTGCTATTCAAAGATCACGGAGACTGAGGGTTCATTTCAAACTTAAAAGGGATCAAACTGACCATACATAAGGGCCAGGAGGGCTTATTCAGGAGGTTGTAATTATTACCCAGTGCTGGGATATAATGGGCATTCGATAAATATTAGTTAGATGAATGACTGCTGCAGTTCCACAATAGAAGACAACATCCCAGATTCTTTTTTCAATTTCTCTTCCTTCTTTCTTCCACTGTCTTTGCCTTCTTTTCCCTTTCTCGACCCCCTCTCCTTCCCTCCTTCCTTCCTTCCCTGATTCTCTCTCCAGCTTGCAAAAACTTCTTTTAATGGAACATATTCAGAAAAGAAATAGGCAAAATCATGTTTTAACTACTCTCAGTTAAAGAGAGACAGGGCAGAAAAATTGTTGTGAGAGCCTAAGTGAACTGGGGACATTTTATAACATAGTCCTTAGAAATTCTAGTCCTTGGAAATTCTAGAATAGGTTGTTGAATCTTGCTGCCAGCAAGCTTTTCCAAGAATATGCTTTTTAACTTCAAGGACTTGAAAAGTGCTAGTCTGAAATAGAATTCACTGTGTTGAATTCAAGATGCAGTCAATCAGATATTATTCAACTGATTCATTTGAAGCAACTATCTAAGGACTTAGAAGATAAGAAAGGTATCCCCGATTTTACCCCATCGCCACTCAAAAAGAACAAACCCCCAACACACACCTAGAAGGATATATCAAAATGTTAATGGTGAATTATCTCTTAATGGGTTTATAGCTGTGCTTTCCCACATTTTACAAAATTTCCGGAATGAACACACACAACCCCTTTAATTGTTAAAAATGAAAATGTTGTGAAAAAAGGAAATGCTATTTTGAAAAGTAAAACTCCTCCCTAGATGTACTTTTCTTGGGCAATGTCTCTTTTTTTTTTTCTATACGGCTAGTTGGTTGTCTGACTTGCTGGGTCACCTGACAATCACATCCTCTACCCCATAAAAAAATCAAGACTCAAGCTATCTATAAATTGGAGGATCCTAGGAAACCTCATTTTACTTTCTAGGAGTATAGTCTGGGGCATTACAATTGATTGAGCTTCACTCATAGGAATTAGGAATTGGATCCTGTGCTTTCATCAACCACCTACTACCTCAATTTAATCACATCAGGTTGCAAAATATAGGGTTCACTGATAAGGTAGTTATGCCTTTTTATCAGATACTAGGTCTCTCACTTCCATGTGGTTATCTGACTGCTCTGACCTTCAGGTTCTTCATCTATAAGATGAGAATATAACTATTCACCTTATATATACTTATACTATTATATAAGAAGTAATTATCTTCTCAGGGCAAGGTCCACCCAAACCAGACAAGAAGGGTAGGAATGGCTGTATTTTGAAGCAAAAGATCCAAATCCTTCCTTTCACCTCTCTTTGTTTCTCCTGTATCACATCCCCTTCTTTCTATTTTCCACCCTTCTTTTTTCTTCTCCACCTTCAGATTTCATATCATACCACACTTAATACATACCAAGAACTCTGGAGACCGCTTTCTCAAATCTATCGTCTCTGTGGATACACAAAACCAATAAAGTGAATAGCTTTATTCTCATCTAATAGATGAGGAACCTGAAGCTCAGAGTAGTCAGATAACCACATGGAAGTCAGAGAGCTAGTATCTGATAAAAAGACAGGTCTTCTCCAAACCCAGAACTCTTCCTACTTCACAACCTCTGCCCTTTTCCTTCTTTTCTTATCTTCCAGCTTCCCATTCCTTTGCCTTCCTTCCTTTACCCTTCATCTTCATCTTTCTAAAGAACATGTCTAAAATTAGAAAAGGAAAAAATGCACATATCATGAAAATAACTGGGCTAAGAACCTTCACATAGTATCTCAATAAATAATTTCAGCAACTGAGATAGGTGGTATTTATACATTCAAATATTTATTGAACACTAGCTGTTGTGAGGATATCACAGGAGAGACTCCAAGTGAAATGTGTTGTTGTATTTTTAAGGAATTGCTGCTTTCAAGGAGTTTAGAGTCTAGTGGCTGCTCCTGTTATCATTTGCTTTCAAAAGATAAAGAAACTGGGGCTTAGAAATATTGATTAACTTCCTCAAAGTCATAGTCCAAACCCATAATTTCAATCATTCTAATGGCACAGCGTTCTAGGGGCACTAGAAAGAAGAGGCTCCTCTGAATATGTGCCTTCACCTTTAACATAAACAAGAAAGAAGAGGAGGAGGAGGTGGGAGAAGAGGAAGAGGAGAAAGAAGAGGAAGAGGAAGAGAGAGAGAAACAGTGACAGAGATGGAGATACACAGACACACAGCAAAGCAGATCTTTTGCCTCTCAGTCTGCTGTACCCCAAGGCAAAGACTCACTGATGAATCTGTTCCTTTCCTCTCTTGCTGCAGATGCTTCCAGGAGCCCAAGACTTTCAGGTCAGGGTCAGCCAGACAATTAAAGACAGTTACAACCAAGTTGTGCTACAATGACCTCCATTCAGCCTTTTGTTTTGTTTTCTGGCTTTCACAGCTTCAAGCTAAAGAAAGAAGCTTGACTTCTCATCCTTAGTCCCCTAGGCAGAGATAATTTCAATTCCTTCAACTAAAAGGAAGACTTTCACTGACCTGGCCAAGAAAGAGTAGGGTGAGAGGCAGAATTCCAAGACTTTGAGGTCCCACAAGATAAGATGATAATAATAATTTAACATTAATTGAGTATTTATGTGCCAAACTGGGCTAAGTGCTTTTTTAAAAAACTTAAAAACAAATTCTATAATATAACATATATATACAAAGCAAAGAGAGAAAAAAGCAATAGTTTTCAAAGCACTCTTCAACAAGTAGTTACAGGACAGATCCCAGAGTTTGTCATAAGCTACCATATGATCCTTTCAGATTTTTCCTTCTTGCTGCTCCAGATTATAGGAGGCTAGAAGGCTTAAAAATTTTTTTTTTATCTTCACAATTGATTGTTTTCCTTTTTGTGTGTGTGAAAAATAACATATATACAAAAATAAATTTTTGCAATAAATTTCAAAAGACAACCACCACAATTAGTTGTAGAACATATTTCAGAGTTTGACTGGGTTACAATTCCACAATTTTAGGTTTTTACTTCTAGCTATTCTAAGATATTGGAGACTAAAAGAGATATCAATTTAATGATTCAGCATTCATATTCATTTGTTAAATCCTATCTTCTCTGTATAACTCCACCATCACCTTTGATCTTTCTATCCCTCTTTTTAGTGGTATTTGGGCTATAGTCATTTTAACTTTTTCATATTGGAAGGGGCTGTCACTAATATGGGGTAGGGCGATGGAACTATCTGATGTTCTGGAGAGGCTGGGCCCTCTAGGTTGGGCTAAGTGCTTTTACAAGTCATAACTTATTTAGCCCAAGGTCATTGTGTGAGGTAGGTATTGCCATCATTTGCCTCATAAAGGCCAGGAGTTTGGGGCTTGGAGACATGTCTAACTTGCCCAAGATCCCTTTACTAGGTGACACAGGTAGAATTTGAACCAGCCCATCTGGCTCCAGAGGCTGCTTCTCACCTGCTAGGTTATACTGCCTCCCTGGTGAAAACTATAAAGCACATGGTGAGGTACTCAGTAAATATTAGCTTCCTATTCTTTTTAAAACCCCCCTCTGAGGGTGTTGCTTTGCACAGAAATCCCCTCTTACCTCCCCCTTCCCCAATCACTCTACCATCCAATCAGCTGCAGTTGGGAAGACGGCCTTTCTATCTAACTTCCATCCCTCCAGGATAAAGACCCCAGAGTCCTCAGCTGGCTGCCCTTACATTCCACCTTTGTGCTCTAGCACCTTCCATGCTCCTCCCGGATCCCTAGGGGAGATGCAAGCACATTAAGATTTAAGAACCACTGCTCCAGAGTATGTGCTTGGCTTCTCTGAACATCATTTATCATATTTCATGGTTTTAAAGAAGGCAAAAACGTAAAAAGCCAGGCACCCTGGAGGAGCTGACAGGATAACCTCTGACCTGTGCTTATTAGGATGGGAACAAATGCACAGATAGCTCTGGGGCTGGCCTAGTGAACTTGTTAATGGCTTGGAGGGTGGGGGTGGGCAGTGAGGAGGAAAGGAGAGGGCTTGGCACAGTCACAAAGGGCCTGGGCCAGGCCTGGTCACCCAGGTACCTGCTACTTAAAACAATTTTCTCAGGTTGAACTCTGCCTCTTGCTCCAGGGTTCCCTTGGAGAGGTGTGAAGCCATTTTCTTTCATTAAACAAGTGTTAGGGTTACACAGTGGGGGGAAGGAGCCAGGGAGGGGAAGAGAGGAAAGAAGTTTCTTACAGCACAGGCAGGGGGCTGGCTGGGCCTCCGGCTCCCAGGCTGGGCCAAATTGAGCCAGAGAGACCGGCCCAGCCATAATTCATCTTAATGAAGGGCCTCAGTAAACTCGCCAGTGCCCTCGGGTTTCAGCAGGAAGCTCCCAGGTATTTTGTAGACACAGGTCCCCAAAATGCGCAGGTGCTAATGGGGCTTTTTCCTCCTGGGGTTTTTGTGCCTCAGAATCCTTTTCCATCAAGGCCCCCAAGGCGAGTGGGATGCTGAACTGAAGGGCCAGCTCTGGGAAGGTCCCAGAAGCCACAGGAAGCAGTTTCTGGTCAGTAGCACTCATCCCTCTTCTGCACATAGCAGAAGGCATGAGCAGTGACAGGCATGAGTGCTGGTGGCTCCAAGAGGTGGGACAGCATGAATTATATTGAAAGCACCTAAAAACATCCAATATCTATCAAAATTCATTGTAGGCCAGACCCTGTGCTGCGCTCCTCTATATGCTCCTTCTCACTGGCTCCTCCTAACTCTATGAAGGCAGTACCACCCTTTTCAGGTGAGAAAATGGAAGCTCAGAGGGACCAAGTGATTTGCCCCAGGACACTCAGCTGACAGGCAGCAGAGGCAGGTTTCGAACCCAGGTCATTCCAACTTCAGAGTTCCACATGCTATCACATCGACTGGGTATCAAGTGACGCAATATATATTCATTATCCCTTTCAACCTAAATGACTCTCTGTAAGACTGTAATTATTAACACATTTGCAGATGAGGAAAACAAAGCTCAGAGAAGTGGAGAGATTTTGCAGGAACTAGCAAAGTAAATGTCCCTGGCTGGGACTCCACAGCCTGTGGCCATTCCTCCAAATGAGTCTTCAAGTGGACTATGCCAAGAAAACTGGTTTTCTGCTGCTTAATATATCACCCTCAATCTTTTCTAGTCATTTCCATCTTTCCCAATGAGAAAAATCTTTGGCACTAAAGATACAAGGCACATATTTTATTCTTTTAATTAAAGAAAAATTTTTTTTTTTTATCTGTAGAGCATTGGTTTGAGTTTTTGGGCAAAGACCCACCTAAGAAAATTAGTTAGAGTAATTAGCTTTTAAAATACTGCATCCCTCCTCTATTTCCAAAAGAGTAGTGAGCCCGCTTATTAAAAAAAACAGCACATAAGCCTCCTCTATTAAAGTGTGAACTGCTCATGTGTTGGATGTTTGCCTATTTATTCTGTCTTCTTACCCACAAAGCTCAGTTTTGGAAAAGTATCCATTGAGGGAAAGAATGGAGGTGTTAATTTATAAAGCATGGAGATAAGAAAAAATCTGAAAATTTAAAATCATGTAGTAGAATGGATGAAAAGACAGCACCAGGACCAAATAATTAGAATTACCTGAACTTGCCATTCAATTGGCTCAAGGTTTCCTGGCAACTGTAAAAAACAGAAAACAAAAAGATCAAGGTACGATGTTGCTTACTACTCCTGTTTATCTTTTGACTATGACTGGCAATTTTCATCAGCAGCTGTATACAGCTTCATACTTCCTTTTGGCTAAGTTTATTCCTGCTTCCTTCCTACCCCAACAATGCTCATACAAGCATTGATAAATGTGGTCCCAGCGGCTCAATGGAGGACAAATTCCCAATTTAAACATATCTTTTTTCCGACAGCTCCAAAGTAAATACAGTGATTACACAACAAGATAAACTGATCCTTATTAAACGCCTATCATATGTAACATAACTTATCCAAGAGAAGAATTACACCCTCTTGGTTGTTATTTGGGAATCAACTGGTCACACCTGAAGGGGAATGGGGCAAAGGTCTCAAGCCAAATTAACATCATTGTTGATTTTCTTTCCATACATAATTATGTGCATTTGCATTTCCCTGTTATATGCAAATGCTAATTTGGATACATGTTTGAATATACATATACAGGCAGAAGGACATATCTGCCCCCTGAAAGCATACAGAAATACTCTCTGGGTTAACTGGGACCTTAAAGTTTAACTGGTCTAACATCCCCTTCTTCTCCAATGCATATACACCTATAAATGAATGGAGAAAAGAGATCACCACCAATCCAAGATTAGAAATTCCACCAAAAGGCAATGGGTGTTGAATGCTATAAACATGCCTTAGTTAAAGTTAACACAGTGCCAAACTGATGAGCTCTGTGGTTGCAAACTGGCAAGCAGGAAATTGTCCTTGTGATCTCCTGCTCTTCAAAGGGAGCTTTCCCAGTGTGTTTGTCAGTTCAGAGTTTAATTAGCCATCTCTATGCACTCAATCTGGGCTCAGCAGGGAAGGGCAAACACTGTCAAGGCTTGAGTCAGCCATCACAGGTTTCTGGGATGCACAGCGCATTGCTTAAGAGCTCTCTGTCCACAGTCCACCATGGAGCTGGCATGCCAACCACCCTCTAGGAATTCCTCCATTCTATCTGGAAAGTAAAAAGGAAAAGCTGGTTATAGCCTACTTAAAATACCCACCTGGAGCTGAAATGTCTCATCTCCTTAACTCGGCTTGCTTCATTTACTAATCCACCACTCATGCATCTCACTTCCTTGGGATTTTACTCTCTTCTCTCGGGCAATAGCCTCCATCTTACCAGTCTGAATGTGATGGCCGTTGACATTTGTTATTCTTCAAAAACCATGCTCATCTGGCGGAGCTCTGTGACTGGCAACTCACCCCACACCCCATGCATCTGAACCCCCTCACCCGCTCCCATTCCCCACACTCCAGGCACTCCCACCCCACCAGCCCCCAGTGCACATACCTGCTTCCCACCCCCACCCCAAGTGCAGCCCAACCCACCTCTCCTGCACCCCTACCGAGCACTACCTCCCCCTCCCTGTTCCCTGCAGGCTGTTGGCAGTGCATAAACGTTGCCGGCACTAACCTCCATACCTAGGCTACCCACACCCCACACCCATAGTGTCCCACAGCCTCACCGCACCCTCCCTGAGCTCAGTGCATCTGTTTATGGCACTCCCAGGCCCACGCATGTGCATGGGCCCCCAATCACATCATTCAGCTCTGGGAACTGCACATTACAGCAATCGTAGAACCATGCAAGCACACAGACCTCAGCCTCACTACCCAGCTCTGAGAAAGTGCCAATTTGCACAGCCATGTCACACCTGCCCCCAATCCATGAAGGTGTAACGCTGACCTTCTCCCATGGCTCTATGCATGCAGACAAAGGGCCTCATGCCTTAGACCAGCACACACTAAGATTACATCCCCCAGACAGGTGGACTCGCACAACTACATCCTCCCTGGCCACTGGGCACCCATGTTCACAAGCACCAAGCGTAACATCCCTAACCTGTGCCCACACCTGCCCTGCAACAAATCACCATACTGAGTGCTCCACCCCGTGCCCTGCTCCCTGCTGCACAACCATCCCGCAAGCACAAAGCCTTAGACACTACAGAAAGAAATCAATTTCCAAAGTAAATCAATCAAGATATTTACATGCAACAAAGACAGTAGAAGATCACTAAGTATATCACAATGCAGACAGATACAGCACTACTAAATACCAAATTAAAACACTTGAGGAGCCACAGACATTGGAACAACTAATCAAAGATGTTCATACAACTCTACTTAATAAAATAAGCGGGATAGCAAATGACACAAAGGAGATAAGGAAGACATTAGAAGAGCACGAAGAAGAATTTGAAAGACTAAACAGAAAAACAGTAGAAATCACAGAGATTAAAGACTCTTTTGACCAAATAAAAAACACACTAGAGGCACACAACACCAGATTTGAAGAGTAAGAGGAAAGAATAAGTGATATACAGGGCAGGATAACTGACTTTGAAGACTCAAAACAGCAAATGGCAAAAAAGATGGAAAAAATTGAATGGGAGCTCAGGGAAAGGACAGACAAAACAAAGCACACAAATATAAGGATCACTGCTGCCCCAGAAGGAGAAGAGAGGAGTAACTCCAGGAAGAGTAGCTGAGGATATAATGGGGGGAAACTTCCCAACTCTCATAAAGGATATAAATATACAAGTCAAAGAAACCCAGAGAACTTCAAACAGAATAAATCCAAATAGACCTTCCCCAAGGCACATACTCATCAGTCTATCAAATGTTGAAGAGAAACAGAAAATCCTAAAAGCAGCAAGAGAAAAACAATCTACTACATACAAAAGAAATCAAATAAGACTGAGTTCAGACTACTTAACTAGCAAGCATCCTGGAGGCGAGAAGGCAGTGGTATGATATATTCAAAATCCTGAAAGAGAAAGACTTCCAGTGAAGAATTTTGTACCCAGCCAAACTGTCCTTTAAAATTGAGGGAGAGGTTAAAGCTTTCACAGAAAAAGAAGTCCTGAAAGAATCTGTCAACAAGAGACTGGCCTTACAAGAAATACTAAAAGGAGTTCTGCCAGTTGAATAATAACAAAAAAAAAAGACAGGAGAAGGGACTCTGGAGGAGGGTACAGAATTGAAGAGTACCACTAAGGGTAATTTAAAGAATATAGAGAGAAAGAGGGAAAAGAATACATAGATCTGACAGATCAAATAAGAAAAGATAAGATGGTGGAATCAAGAAACGCCTTTTCAGTAATAAATTTAAGTGTTAACGGACTAAACTTACCAATTAAAAGATAGAGATTGGAAGAACGGATTAAGAAACATAATCCAGCTATATGCTGTTTACGAGACTCATTTTAGACACAAGGATACAAACAGATTGAAAGTGAAAGGATGGAAAAACATCTTCCATGCAAGTTGCAACCAAAAGAAAGCAGGAGTAGCTATATTAATATTGGACAAAATAGACTTTAAATATAAAGATATCAAAAAGAGACAAAAAAAGACACTACATACTAATTAAAGGGTAAATTCACCAAGAAGATATAACAATAATAAATGTTTATGCTCCCAATCAAGGAGCTCCAAAGTACATGAGACAGACATTGGCAAAACTGAAGGCAGTGATAGATGTTTCAACAATAATAGTAGGAGATTTCAATGCACCACTCTCCTCTATAGATAGAACAACCAGACAGAAGATCAACAAGGAAAAAGAGAAGTTAAATAACTTGATAAATGTATTAGACCTAACAGATAAATATAGGTCATTGTACCCCAAAGCACAAGGTTATACATTTTTCTCTAGTGCTCATGGAACATTCTCCAGGATAGATCATATGCTGGGGCACAAAACAGGTCTTCATAAATTTAAAAATACTGAAATTATTCAAAGCACTTTCTCTGATCACAATCAGATGAAGCTGGATCTCAATAACCACCAAAGAATGAGAACATTCACAAACATATGGAGATTAAATAACACACTCTTAAACAACCAGTGGGTCAAAGAAGAAACTGCTAGAGAAATTAGCAGCTATCTAGAGATGAATGAAAATGAGAATACAATTTATCAGAACTTATGGGATGCGTCAAGGGCTGTGCTGAGAGGGAAATTTATTGCCTTAAATGCCTATATTAAAAAGCAAGAAAGAGCAAAAATCGAGGACTTAACAGCAAACCTGGAGGAACTTGAGAAAGAACAGCAAACTAACCCCACAGCAAATAGGAGAAGAGAAATAACAGAGATTAAAGCGGAGATAAATGGATGGGAGAACAATAGAAAGAATAAATAAAACCAAAAATTGGTTCTTTGTGAAAATCAATAAAATTGATGGGCCACTAGCATGACTGACAAAGAAAAAAAGAGAGAAGATGCAAATAAACAAAATCAGAAATGAGAAGGGGTGTGTTACCACAGACCCTAAAGAAATCATAAGAGGATACTATGAACAACTATATGCCAACAAACCAGACAACTTAGATGAAATGGACGAATTCTTGGAGACACACAAACAAGCTACAGTGACTCAGGAAGAAATAGAAGATCTCAACAAACCAATCACAAGTAAAGAGATTCAATCAGTCATCAAAAAAACTTCCTACAAAGAAAAGTCCAGGGCCAGATGGCTTCCCAGGGGAAATTTATCAAACATTCCAGAATGAACTAATGCCAGTCCTGCTCAAGCTTTTCCAAAAAATTGAGGAAAAAGGAACTCTACCTAACTCATTTTATGACGTTAATATCATTTTAATACCAAAACCAGGTAGAGATGCTATAAGAAAGGAAAACTACGGGCCAATCTCCCTAATGAATATAGATGCAAAAATTCTCAATAAAATATTAGCAACTCGAATCCAACAACACATTAAAAGAATTATACACCATGACCAAGTGGGGTTTATATGAGGAATGCAAGAATGGTTCAACACAAGAAAATCAATTAATGTACATTAACAAATTGAAAGGGAAAAAACACATGATCATCTCAATTGATGCTGAAAAAGCATTTGACAAAATTCAGCATCCTTTTCTGATAAAAACACTCCAAAAGATAGGAATCAAAGGTAATGAACTTAATATGATAAAGGGAATATATGAAAAACCGATAGCCAGCATTGTATTCAATGGAGAGTGTTCTAGTTTGCTAGCTGCCAGAAGGCAACACACCACAGACAGATTGGATTTCAATAAAAGGGGATTTATTTTCTCAGTTCCTTAGAGGAAAGGCAGCTAACTTTCAACTGAGGTTCTTTCTTACATAGGGAGGCACAGGATGGTCTCTGCTGGCCTTCTCTCCCAGCCTCTGGGTTCCAACAACTTTCACCGGGGTGATTTCTTTCTGCATCTCCAAAGGCCTGGGTTGAGTTGTGAGTGCTGAAATGAGGTATGCTGAGCTGCTTGGGCTGTGCTACCTTGTGCTCTCTCATTTAAGCACCAGCCAGTTAAATCAAACATCATTCATTGCAGCAGGCACACCTCCTAGCCAACTGCAGATGTAATCAGCAACAGATGAGGTTCAGATACCATTGGCTCATGTCCACAGCAATAGAACTTGGTGCCTTCACCTGGCCAAGTTGACAAGTGAATCTAACTACCACAGAGAGAGACTGAAAGCCTTCCCCCTAAGATCAGGTACAAGACAAGGATGCCCACTGTAATTACTATTATTCAACATTGTGCTAGAAGTTCTAGCTAGAGCAAACAGGCAGCACAAAGAAAAAAAAGGCATCCAAATTGGAAAGGAAGAAGTAAAACTCTCATTATTTGCAGATGATATGATACTATACCTGGAAGACCCTGAGAAATCTACAGCAAACTTACCTGAACTAATATACAAATTCAGCAAGCTGGTGGGATATAAAATTAATGTGCAAAAATCAGTAACATTTCTATATACAAGCAATGAGCTAGCTGAGGAGTCAGTTAAGGAAAAAATTCCATTCAAAATAGAAGCTTAAAGAATCAAATACTTAGGAATGAACTTAACTAGGGATGTAAAGGACCTGTACACAGAAAACTACATAACATTGCTAAAAGAAATCAAAGGAGATCTAAATAGGTGGAAAGACATTCCCTGCTCATGGAAAGGAAGGTTAAATATAGTTAAGATGTCAATTCTTCCCAAATTGATCTACAGATTTAACACAGTACAAATCAAAATTCCAACAACCTACTTTGAAGATTTGGAAAAGCTAATTAATAAATTAATCTGGAAGGGAAAGAGACCCTGAATAGCGAAAAGCATTCTAAAAAAGAAGAACAAAGTGGGAGGATTAACACTCCTTGACTTTAAAACCTATTATAAAGCTACAGTGGTCAAAATAGCATGGTACTGGCACAAAGACAGAAGAATTGACTAATGGAATTGAATCGAGAGTGCAGAAATAGACCACTAAAGCTATGGTCAACTGATTTTTGACAAGGCCCCCAAATCCTCTGAACTGGGACGAAATAGTCTTATCAATAACTGGGAATAATGGAAGAACTGGATATCAATAGCCAAGCGAATGAAGGAGGACCCCTATCTTACACCCTACACAAAAATGAACTCAAAGTGGATCAAACACCTAAATATAAGAACTGGCACCATAAAGCTTCTAGAAGAAAATGTAGGGAAACATCTTTAAGATTTAGTAATAAGAGGTAGCTTCCTAAGCTTTACATTGAAAGCACAAGCAACCACAAAAAAATGGATAAATGGGAACTCCTCAAAATCAAATCCTTCTGCACCTCAAAAGACTTTGTCAAAAAGCTGAAGAGGCAGCCAACTCAATGGGAGAAAATATTGGACATCACATATCAGACAAAGGTTTGATTTCCCGTATATACAAAGAAATCATACAACTCAACAACAAAAGAACAAATTATAAAATGGGCTAAAGATACGAATAGGCATTTTTCTGAAGAGCAAATACAGATGGCTCAAAAGTACATGAAGAGATGCTCATTTTCACTGGCTATAAGGGAAATTCAGATCAAGACTACAATGAGATACCACCTCACACCTATAAAAATGACTGCTATTAAACAATCAGGAAACTATAAATGTTGGAGAGGATGTGGAGGAACTGGGGCACTTATGCACTGCTGGTGGGAATGTATAATGGTGCAGTCACTAGGGAAGACTGTTTGGCGGTTCCTCAGGAAACTAAATATCGAGCTGTCCAATGACCCAGCACCAGCACTACTTGGTATATACCCAGAAGAGCTGAAAGCAATGACACAAACAGACATTTGCACACCAATGTTCACAGCAGCATTATTCACAATCACCAAAAGATGTAAGCAAACCAAATGCCCTTCAACAGTTGGGTGGACCAACAAAATGTGGTATATACATACGATGGAATATTATGCAGCAATAAGACAAAATGACATACAGGAGCACATGACAAGATGGATGAGCCTTGAGGACATAATGCTGAGTGAAATTAGCCAGACACAAAAGGACAGATACTGTATGAGTCTACTTTTATGACCAGCATAAAGGTATAATAAGAGACTTATAATATAGAATACAGGTGACTTAGAGATACATAGAAGCTAGTGATGGGTGAACCGTTAGCTAATGATGTTGAACTCCAATGTAAGGGAATGGATAGGAGTGAAGGTGATTCTCTAGTGGGTCTAGAAGTAACATTACCATATTGAAGATCAACAAGATTTAAAGGGGTTGTATAGACCTATGTGTCCCACTGACTCACACTAGAAATATGAATGAGTTCTTGTAAGAATTATTTCAAAGACATGATTCTTGTACAAAAAATGTTGAAGTCTAGGGTACAGGGGGTAAACTGCTATTGCATGCTATGAGCTATGCTCAAAAGGAAACCATCAGCACTACCACAGCAAGAGCAGAGGTAAATAATGGGGTGAGGGACAGGAGTTAAGAGGAGGTTTAGATCTCCTGTTTGGTGAGGGTGTGTTTCTGTCTCTTGGGAACAATGAAATTACCTAAAATTGAGAATGTTGCTGGACTGTAGACTTTGGGACCTCTTCATGATGACTGATGAATGCAGGTGGCTGAAGGATGCACTGACGGAGAAGTAGAACGGCAAATGGTAGTGTATACTTATGAATGAAAGCTGTGCTGCTACAAAAAGGAACATTGTCGAGAGGCATGCAAAGATGTGAATGAACATGTGGGATATTTGGAGAGACATAATAAGCAAGAAACAAAAAAAAAACAACGTTATGGTCACCTTTAGAAAATGCTTATAAGAAACAGGGGCCTAGATTGTAAGCTTTTAGAGCAATCACATTAAGTCTGGAGTGGTGATTATTATTTCTGGATTTTGAGAGGCTGTTTCATACATATAATCTGATATTTAGAGATAAGAACGAAGCCAAACAGGTTGGGGTTAAAGTAATTCAGAACATAGGGGTAAGGAAGATAGTATCTATATTTTAGAACCACACATACTCTTTGAGACCAATGGAAGAAAGGTTTATTTGATCTGGAACTGAAATTTTCTGTAGTGCGTAATCTAATTCAACCTATCTGTTTAGGTCATTTGAACAACTGAAACACAGAGAGCATAGAATGAGAAAGAGGCCCTTTAATCCTGTATAGATTATTGTAATGCCTGGAAACATCCTGGAGTATATTAACCGGACAATCAAAAGTATTGGCAAAGTTCCCTGAGGAAGGCGAGAAAGTCTATGGAACTATTAAACCTTACCATCAGGGAATCTCCTGATACTGTGTCAAACTTTAGGGACACCCAAATCAATAGGCCATGCCCTCGATTATGAGGCTTACTCTTGTGAAGCTTATGTAGGTAGCATAGATGCTTAGACTACCTATAGGAATGCCTAAGAGTTACTTCTGGAGGACCTCTGTTGTTGCTCAGATGTGGCCTCGGTTTCTCTAAGCCCAACACTGCAAGTGAAATCATTGCCCTCCACACTACGTGGGACATGACATCCAAGGGTAAACGTCTCCCTGGTGACGTGGGAGAGGACCCCCAGGGATGAATCCAGACCTGGCACCATGAGATCAACAATTCCATCCTGACCAAATGGGGGACAAGAAGTGTAACTAATAAAGTACCAGTGGTAGAGAGAGTTCAAATAGAGTCGAGAGGCTACTCTGGAGGTTTTTCTTAGGCAAGCTTCAGGTAGACCTTGCTACCTATCATAACTCTGACAACTCCCAACCCTGACCATTCCAGCCAATCCTAAAGAACACCTAGAACAATTTATATGATTCCACAAGGGTTCGAGGCACTAGAGAAACTTGCCAGAAACCCACAACTTCCAGATGGGTCCCTAATCCAGATGAGACCTGAAACCTAACCCAGCCTTTTCAGAACATCAGATAGTTCCATCTCCCTACCCCATATTTGTGATAGACCCTTCCAATATCAAAAATTTAGAATCGCCATAGCCCAAACAACCCCTATAAGAAAGATCAAAGGTGATGGAGGAATTACACATAGAAGATAGACTTAACAAATGAATATGAATGCTGAATCATTAAATTGATATATTTTAGTCTCCAGTATTTTAGAGCAGCTAGAAGTAAAACCAATAACTGTGAAATCGTAACCCATGCCAAAGTCTGAAATATGTTCTACAACTAATTGTGGTATTGTGCTTGGAAATTTATAGCTGTTTTGCACCTATGTTATTGTTCACAAAAAAAAAAAAAAGAAGGAAAAAAAAGTCGATTGTGATGATAAAAAAGTATTTAAGCCCGCTAGCCTCCTATATTCTGGAGCAGCTAGAAGAAAAAATAAAAGGGGATTGTGTGGTAGCCGATGACAAACTCTGGGATCTGTCCTGTAACCACTTTTTGAGGAGTGCTTTGAAAACTTGCTTTTTTATTTCTTGCTTTGCGTATATATTATACTATATAATAAAAAAAAGTTTAAAAACAAACAAGCAAAAAAACATGCTCATTTGGGTTACAAGTCAAAGAAAAGGTTCCTATGAGTCCTCAACATTTTTGTTTCAACTATAGTGGGGGTGGGGATGGAGTAATAGTAACTATTTTACAATTTAAGATCAGAATCTGCAAACTGGTGGTCCAATCTACCCCTTGTTGGTTGTAGATGCCGACTGTATGCAGGGAAGGAAGAAACCTGAATTTGTGGCTAACATTTAAAAACTGGGAGATTTCAGGCACCAAAAAAACTAGTTTTCCGGTTACTTTTGAAAAAAAAGAAGAAGAAATGGTAGCCACCCTGGGCCCACACTCCTGTACAACTAACGCTGCTTTCACATGGATAGGTCACTGCATTTGGTTGGGTGGATGGCGCCCAGGTTAAGAGGCATAGAAAAGGTGGGCTTTTTGATTTCTGCTTCCCCCAGGAGGCAGGGACCCCTTATCCTAATTCACATAAAAGCTCCTATGACCTCCTTTCCTCCACTGGCCTACTCATGTCACCTGCCTCTCCCAACAGGATCACCTAATCCCTGCTAAAGACAAGACCCGACAGCTATAAATGTTTTACAAGAACAACAGCACCAGCCCCTAGATTAGATTTTTTGCCAAGCTTTGGAGAAAATTCTTACTGGGTTACCATCAAAGTCCAACCTTTCCTAGACCCCAGGCTTGTGCTTTCTTAAATTCATTCCTCCCATTTCTGCTCAGGTTTCTTTCCTTCCCTGGCTCCTGGAAAAACACAAAACCTAGCTCTTGGAGCCAGAGCAGGTTGGCTGGAAGCACATGTCACTTATTCTACCACCAAGTTAGAAGGAATGACAACAGCAGGCCCGGTTTCTTTGCAGAGCTGCTCACCATGTCTGAGGATGTCAGCAATCTTGGGCTTCTGCTTTTACAACATCTTCTGCCCCAGGAGCAGACCTTGGCCATAAAATGCAAATCATCCTGGCAATCAATTAACCCCACCGAAATTGCTTCAACTAACACAGCAGTAAAAGGGGATGGGGTGAGAGAAACAACAACAACAAAAACAAAACAAAACAATGTTTTTCACTCTGGTTGTTCTCTGCAAAACCTAAAGGATTTTTTTTTTTTTAAACAATTTTACTCACATATCATACAATCCAACCTAAGTAAAAAAGTGTGGTTCTCGGTGTAATCGCATAGCCATGCCTTCGTCACCACAATGTATATGAGGACATTTCCATTTCCTAAAGGATTTTTAATTGTCCAGATCCACCCCAATTCCCCAAATCCAGGCCACATGCATGGCTGTTTAAGCCTTAATGAAAATTAATGAAATGGAAACAAGAAGGAGGTTACTGCTGTGAATCAGAACTGCTTGGTGTCAACACCCAAACCAAATACAACCCTCCAGAGCCCATCCCAGCTCAGCAAGACAAACCCCAGGCTTCAAGGAGCCAGTATGTGGGCGGGCCACAGTGGCTCAGCAGGCAAGAATGCTCGCCTGCCATGCCAGAGGACCCGGGTTCGGTTCCCGATGCCTGCCCATGCAAAAAAAAAGGAGCCAGTATGTGGTTTATGATGCTGTCACCCCAATCCTAAAACCACACTGTCCTATCCCTAGTTTCTAACCTGTGCATTCCTGAAAATCCCTTCTGTGATTATCACAACTGGATAGGTATAGTGTTCAAGCCACAGGCAGAAATGACATGGGCATTGCCAGGCAGCTCTTCCGATGCTGGCATCTTTGCTCTCCAGCTGAATCAGCCACAGAGCACCAGTGTGAAGCCCAGGGAAGAAGCCCCACATTTCATTCCAGCGGTGTTCCCGCAATCAATTCTCAGAGGCCTTGATTAAGCCAACAGCATTTCTATTCACAGCCACGAGGTGTCCATCAGAAACTTATGTGCGTGTGTGCGCGTGCAATTTTTAATTCTCTTGCGACAGTGTTCAAGGTCAAGGAGCAGAAGCACCACTTTTATTTTAGAGCTTAGAGGTCAGCCAGGCCAACCACCCCATGAACAAAATAAAACAGAGGTTAAATGGCTCATAGAAGGGCAAACAGCCAGGAGTAGAAGCCAGAAATTGGCATTTTTTTTTTTTTTTTTGAGTTCCAAATGTGTGTTGGTAAATCAATTGTTTGGGTCTCCTAATGAAAAGGTTCCACAAGTGGCAACCAGATTCCCAGCTCGTAGATACCTACCTTTGTAACGTGTGTTTTCTGCAATATAATAGCAATGAGATTCTTTCATCTAGATCTAATAGTTAAACCACTGAGTCTGAAAATTCATTTGTAAAATGAACATCTGAAAAATATTCAGCCTGACGAGAAATCAAATAAATGCAAATTAGAAGCATACTGTGCATAGAGCAAAGATGAAAACAACAGTCATAAAACCGGCCTTAACAAGCAATAAGGCGAGACCTCTCAGTTCCTGCTGATGAGAATAACACTCGGTGGGAACTTTCTGAAAGCAGTTTGGGAACACCCATCAAGGGCCTTAAGAATGTCCATGACCTCTGACCCCGTCATCTGCTTCCTAGAACTCTATCCTTTGACACGTGGACAAAGATTTAGGCCAAAATGTTCCCTGCAGCACCATTAGTATGATCACTCTTACCTCTTAGTCTGCTGACCGTGGAATGCTCAGAGAAGAGACCCTGGTTTGCTGGGCAGGGGGATGGCGTAAGGAAGCTGCACAGACCAGCATGGGGCCTTGAACTAGGTGTTACTAGTCAGCAAGGAGAAAAGTTTAGAAACTGAGAATAAGTATTTGAATATCTGTGTAGCAATTTGACATTTCACGTCCTCCAAGCATAATATTCTGAATTTCACGCACACACACTTGCACACACACACACAAATACACACGGCCTTTCCCCACAGAGTGTGGGAGAAGCACTGAAAGCTAAGGTTGCCTCTTGAGCGGTTTGGGTGAGGAAAGGTGAGAACTGGAGTCAGGGGAGAGGTGAGAGAGCTGGTGGCACACCATGGTGAATGAGCTGGAGATTTTTATTCATGGAATGAATAGACTGTGGTAAAGTGATGTTATCAATTCCTGGGTGGGCCGGGGGCATTTGTAGGAAATTTCTACTGCCTGTCATTGAGTTACGGAGCTGGGTTCGCCTGGGGGGAATGTGAGGCAGTGCTTGGCCCTGCCCTCCAAGGGAAGAGTCAGTGCAGAGACTGCTCCCTGAGGCTCCCCACATCAGGGGAGCTTTCATTTTGGTGTAAAATGAGAAACAATCTGCATGTCCAACATGAGGGGAGCAGTTAGGAAAATCATGGTGCCCCCACTCTGTGGAATACTATGTAGTCATTCAAAATATTTGCAAAGCTTTAAATAATATGTTACAATGTTCCTGGTATGTTTTTGTTAAGTGAAAATCCACAGAGCCAGCAAAGGTTATTTCCAGTACAATTATAACCAAAGAAGGGGGGAAAACCCCACGCACCAAAAACTGAAAGGAAATGGGCCAAAATGCACATAATGATTGATGACATTGGGAGTGATTTTTTTTCTGCTTTCTTTATGCCTTTTGTATGTTCTAGAAGTTTTGCACAGAGGAATGTATAACTTTGACATCAAACAAAAATAAACTTCTACGAAAGAAAAAAGTTGCCTATGTAGCCCAATGTACTGAGTTCTCATTCTCCACACCCACCACCTTTACCTCCCTACCACCCTGTCCTCCCCTGAGGGAGGCTTCCCTGGCTCCTAATACGTAAGGACAGTAGAGGCAGGAGGCAGGGTGTGCCCTTAGACGCCAATATTTTATGACTATCGCATAAAAAACTCCTATCACAGTTTTCTAGCCTGTTTACTTCCCAGGAAACAAAGAAGGAGGACTGCTTTAGACAAGGTGGAAAGGAAGCAGCTACATTCCCCATAGTGTGGGGCTGACTATGTCAGGTGTTTATAAGTAGAAAATGTGGGTCTTTCCTCCTTTATTGTTCTTTTCTTAGCCAAGTGGCATATGAGGCTGTGAAAGTTGCAGAAGACATACGTGAATTACAAAGGATCTAGGAGAGAGTTTGCAAAATGCTGAGATATGCATTCTCTTCTCCCCTCATTCTCCTGTCACGGGCTTTTTTTTTTTTTCCTTAGAAGCTATTCTTTGCCACAGGGAAGGAAAAACAACCACAGCAATGGCAACAACAAAAACAATTGGCAAAGGATCATCAAACCCAAAGAGAATTACCACATAAACCTCTTTCCATAGCAACGGCATTTTTGAATCACGGACCACAACCTGCCCAGGAGTGAGCAAAACTGATCAGAGAAATGCAGTCTGGAGGGAATGACATTTAACATCAAAAACACCTCGGGGGCAAGGGGCTTTCAAAGAATCAGACTGTGAAAGCACTGGTTCCTAAACCTGGCTGCGCAGGAAAACCAGTGGGGAGCTTTAAGAATGCACATTCCAGGCCCTGCTTTAGAAAGACTGAATCTGAAGCTCCAGGAGGTGGGGCGAGGGAATCTGGGTTTTGAATAAGCATCACTGGAATTCTGATGTGGCCAGCCCCATACTCCTGGCCTGCACACAAGTGCTAAGGAACCTTAGGGCCCATTACAGCTGGAACTCTCCACCTTCACTCAAGCCATCAGCTCAAGAGGCTTCTTGGGGGTGGCATCTGTTCCTGCTCTTCTGTGGCCCCTGAAGTCCTGTCTTAGGTGGTCCCTAACCCATACCATAGTCCCTTCTCCAAGGAAACAAGACAACTTGACTCTTTCACCCAAGCCCAAATCCCACAAATCCCTACAAGGCCCACCCTCCATGTGCAACCCTTTTTGCTCTTTCTGGCAAAGTCCTTTTACTCTGGCTATAGGTGCTCCAGTCAAAGTGGCTTTCCTTCTGACCCTTGGCGCTCCCTCTTGCATCTATACTCCTGCAGAGGCCACTTCTCTCTGTAACACCTTAGACAGGTTACCTCCTACTCAACCTGAGATCTCAGCTCAATCCTCATTTCCTCTGGGAGCCCTAGACTGGATGTCCCATCATTGGATTCTTCTAAAGCTACCTTACCTCTCCTTCGTACATTCACTGTTGTTTGTAATCCTGTATTTATTGGGGGTGTTGAATCATTTAATTCCTCTTTTCCATTTTCCTGAAATTCCCAAAAAGGCAGGATCTGGCTGGCTGGCTCCCCTATGGCACAATAACCCTCCTCCACCCTCTCCTAGACTATCTCTACCGATCCTTCAACTCTCAGCTTGGACTTTGCATCGGTCAGGATCTGACCAGGAAAATAGAAATCACTTCAGGTATTTCCTCCAGAGGGAATTTACTGCAGGGGAATTAGTTATGCAGGTGATGGAGAAGCTGAGAGCCCAGCTGAGGATGTTAGGATCAGCAACAGTGAGAAGCTGTTCTCATCCCTAGGCTGGAGGGACAAAGAGAATGGATGATGTTACAGAGCACAGGCACAGAAGAAGAAACACCCTGGCTTCTCCCAGCACCATCCCCTTCCTCCAAATGCCACCATTGGCAGGACCGAGATGGAAGCCGTCTGACGTGGGATCCTGGCAACCATGTTTGCAGGGGTCAACACCCCTGAAATGCAGAGCGGGGAGCTGGGGCAGGAAGAGGAAGAGGTACGAAGGCAAGCAGGCCCGGGACTGGCCAGTGGTTAATTCCTCTAGGAAATCTTCTGCCCCCATCCCTGGCCTGTTTTAGGGTTGGAAAATAGCTCCCCAAAGACACATTCACTTCCTAATCCCCAGAACCTGTGCATATTATCCCTATGGCAAAAGAGTGCGTATTACCATATAACTTTATAAGCAAAAGACATAATTAATTTAAGGATCTTGCTAGGAGCTGTTTAACCCTGGTTGTCCAGGTGAGACTGAAAGGGCATCACGATTGTCCTTATATGAGAGAAGCAGAGGGAGACAGACATAAGGAGCCAAGTGGAAATGTGACAGAGCCACACGCCAAAGAACGCCTGGAGTCACCAGCGGCTGAGAGAGGCAAGGAACGATTCCCCCTTCAGAAGGAACTTTGCTTTCAGACTTCTGGCCTCCGGGACTGTGAAAGGATGCATTTCTGTTGTTTTAAGTCAGCAAGTTTATGGCAGTTTGCTGTAGCAGCCTTAGGAAAGGCATATAGTGGCCTTCATGGGGCTCCCCAAAGAGGGCTGCCTGCTTACAACCCCAGGTTGTCCCTCTGTATTGAAAATGCATGTCCCATCGTTCATCTGTCCTCTGGGGTTGGCCTCCTCGAGGATGGGTCTCCGCCTTGCCTAGTTATTTCTCTAGTCCTCAGCAGAGCGACTGCCACATGACGATGGAGAAATAAATGTCACTAAATTGAATTTAGCCTTTAAGGCACACCTGATCATTCACTTCCCATTTGAGGACCATATTGCCCAAATGAAAACATTACTGCATCCTAATATTTCTAGCCATCTGGCCAGACACTATGCTGCCCCTCGTGACTCCTGCCCCTGTGTCCCAGGGCCTTGCAAGGGACATTCTCTGCTTTAAGTGGCAGAAAATCGCACTTCCCCAATGGCTGTGCTGGTCCCACTCTTCTTATTTATCCAACTCAGAGTCTCTTAAAGTGAAGATGAACCACAAAAAAAAAAAAAAAAATGCGCCTCTTCCACCCAGCCTGTCTCTTGAGTCATTCAGTTCCCAGTGACGGGCCAGGTCAAAGTCTCTCTGGAGTCTTCTGTGTTAACAAGCCGGAAGCTAAACAGCACCATGTCGTACAACATTTTTCTGAGGAGTTAATTAACGAGGGGATAAGCCACCTTGACAGTCACCGAAGCAAGCCAGCTCACAGCACAGTCATCGAAAGGGATGGGATGAGTTTCCAGGGAGACAGCAGGGAAACGACAAGGATGACAGGCTTGATGGGACCTGTGGCCTCCTCTGTGCTGCTCCTTGCCCACCTGGCTCCCCAACAAAGCGAAGCGGACGTGGGAGATAGCCCCGTGGCCAGGGCTGGAGTGGCCTGGTAACTAATTGTCACTCAGTGCTGCGGACAGATGCAGAATCCGCTCACAAATGGCTTGCAGAGGGCTGAGGGCTTTCTGGAAATCACACAACCCAAAGCTGACATCGAGAGAGGTAACATGCCCTAGAGAAATGACTGAGCGGCACAGAAAAGTGACTTCAAGGTGGTCCGGAGATGGTCAGGCAATTCATTCTGGTGGACCCACAGAGAGCAGGAGGTGAGCTGTGGCAAGAGCCCAGGGTCAAGGGGAGCGATCAGATGTCCATGGGGGTGGTGGTAGCAGTCCTAGGAAAGGGAAGATGTCCTGGCGCCTTAGAGGACAGATGATAGCAGGCATATGCCACTTCATTTCATTTTATTTCTTGCTGCCCAAAGTCTCAGGAGCATGTGCAGTCTGCCCTCCACTGTAGAAACCAAAATGGCCAGGTCCTCGTTTTCCCAGTCTCCTTCGCCCTGAGGGTGCAGGTGTGTGACCCAGGCTCAGTCACTCAGACACACGGGCTTGGGATTTCGAATCTGGAACTTTCGGCATGTAAAATTCTCATGGTGGAGGCAATACAATGCCTTTCTGGGACAGCAGTGCCAGAGAGCATGGTCTGGGTCCAGGGCCAGTGTCCAGGGTTGATGGCAGTGGCAACCTTCTCTCCACAGGGTCCTCTGTGGTCCTGGTGCACTGGCCCCCTTGTTCCTGCCCCTCTCCCGAGCCTGAGTCTTCAAATCTCTGTCGATTCTGAGATGCACCGATTTATTTTTTCTAAGTCACCAGGAGCCCACTCCGGTTTGTAGCTATGAACCTGGCCTCATCCAGAGAGTGTGTGGGCCTATTTGTGAGTGAATGGAGGAAGTGTGGAGAGTTTGTCCTGTTTTATCTGGAGCAGAGTTCTAGAAAAATAGTTTTCACTTTTTTCCCCCTGTCATAGCAAGTAAGTTGGGTGCATTTGGCAGGCCTCTTTGAGGTATAAGTGACAGAAACTGGTTCAAGAACAATATGAGTTTCTATCTGTAAAGTCTGGGCGTCAACAGGACCCAGCTATAACTGGATCTGGTGAGCTAAGTAATGTCAAGAATTTAAATCTGTTTGTTTCCTCTTTGCTGCTTTCGTGTTTCTAGGCAGCTTCTTTTCCCGTAGCGGCCTCTGGCTTGTTCGGGCTTATATTCTATTAGCTTCTGCTTCCTCCCCTCAACCCTGGGCAAACCCAGTCTGCCACCTGCTTTTGTAGATAAAGTCTTATTAGAACATAGCCGTGCCCACTCACTGACACACTGTCCATGGCTGTTTTCATGTCACAAAGCTAAATGACAAAGAATATATGTCCCATAAAGCATAAATTATTTATTATATGGCTCTTTTTCTTTCTTTGTGTGCAGACTTTATTTCAAATATTTGTAAAATATCATTAAGTTATTCCTCAGAACAAGAGCAAAGATTACCCCCTGTAGAAACTTAGGAACTATATACAGAACTTTACAGAACAGAGGGTAACACTTAAGCTAAAGCCTAACTGCTGACCAGGGAATGACATTCTGAGTGGACCCAGAAAAATAAAAACAGACAGGGGAAGGAAAGGTGCCCATCTAAGGCAAACTTCAGTTGCCACAGAAGTTGATCGCAGAATTGGAAGCTGTTTTTGGAGGCTCCTGGAGTACAGCATAGGGGTTCCATGTGTTTTGCTAGACCCCTGCCTGGGGTGCCGTTAGGTCAACGTCACTTAAGTTCCCGGTCAGGCAGACTACCACAGCAATAAGTCCTAAATTGAGAACCAAGTCCCTCGGGAAAGCATTCCTATCAGTGGCAAAGCAGTAGATGTCCCGAAGTCAATCTCCTACGTTGTCAGGGATTTCAGGACTTTTCATTTGCAGAGCCTGCAATGCCCACGCCAACGCTGCTGGAAGCCATAGCAGTACCTTTGGACCTATTATCTGGCTCTTAACAGAAAAAAATTTGCGAACCAACCCCTGCTCTAGGAGATGGAACCAGGAAGACTCAGGATGGCCCTGACTCACGGGCCTCACCTTATACCCCGGGGACCACTGAGGTTAGAGAGGGAAGGCAGCAAATGACTACTTCCCTAATTCTTAACCACAGAGACAGAGTTCAAAAATAATTTCTGTAGCTTTGAAACTTTATTTCCTTGTCCTACCTCCTGTTTCTGCCATGTGTTCATAGCCAGGGCACACCCTGGCTTCCAAGTAGAGCCCCAAAGCTGGCCCTTGAATCAGGTTCTTTTGTTCATTGTATAACTGCTGCTCTGCTCACCCCAGAAAGCGCATTTAAGTTCTTTTCCAACTGGGTCAATCTTCTAATGTTAAAAATATGAATGCATAGTAATATTGCCCCAAACTACATCTGACTGGCAATTTTACATTATAGCAACTGCTTTAGAAACAGACATTCCCCCCACCCTATTGCTAGAAACCAAATCCAATTATCAGTCACTTTAATGAAGTCCCGAGTAGCAGAATAAGTTCTCCGGTCCCCTGCTGCTAGAACATAATGTGAAGAAGTTAAAACATTAAAAATGTGGGGGTGGGAGGGGATGTGTTGAGGAGAGTTGCCTCCTGTGTGCCAAAGGATCCCAGGTCACTTAGGACAGACTTGTCCTCTCTCTTCCCAGCGGGCCCCTGGGGCATCAGGTGTAACACTTTAGCTCAGCTTTGTGTTCTCCACTGTGATAAATGACTTCTCTGTGTGCTAATTGTCTGCTTCCCCTCCACACACCTCACTTTCTCCTCCCTTTGTGGGGCCAGACCACAGCATGCAGCCTCCTCACAGTCCAGACATCCCACTGCCATTCTTTTTGGCTTTGTGGTTCCCCTGCTTGGTAGCTCTTTCTCCATCATCCCACCTGTCAGAAATATACCCATCCTTCAACATTCTGTCCGAGTTCCTTACATTTTACATATACTATGTTTTAAATCAATTTTAATTCAGCAAGAAACAGATGAATGCATTCTCCTGGACAAAATATAAAAGCATTCCAGATAGGGCAATAGACAAAAACTTCTAAGCGCCATTATTCCCTAAAGGCAAGCATTATTATCCCTTTGTTGCATATCTTTCCAGAGCCCTTTCTATGCATTTGCATATTTACATATGAACCCATACAAAATACACAATGTGTTTTGCATATTTTACACAAATGGTAATGTCCTTGCCTTTTTTATTTTTCCACTCAACAATATGTGCTGGAGATTTTTCTCCATATTACTCAATGTAAACATAATGCGTTCTTTTTAACTGCCATAGTATGAATATAACATTCACCTTGATGAGTGAATAGCAATTCACCAATTGACATTTAGATTGTTTCCAGTTATTTGACAGTAAGATGACAATGCTATAAACATTCCTGTCCTTGCCTCCTTGTGCACTTGTGTGTTTCTCCACACATAACAAAAATATGCTATTTATTGTTTTCTAGCTGCACAGAAGAGAGGTCAGCAAACATTTTCTGTAAAGGGCCTGAGAATAAATATTTTAGGCTCTGCGGGACATACAGTCTCTATCATAAATACTCAACACTGCTTTTGTAGCATGAAAGCTGCCACAGGCAATATGCAGATGAATGGACGAGGCTGAGTTCTGATAAAACTTTGTTTACCAAAAACAATCATTTAAAACTTTGTTTACCAAAAACAATCATTGGACAGGATTGGCCAGACAGGCCATAATTTGCTGAGCCCTAGTTTGGAGCTTACCTTCCAACTAAAACTTGGGTGCTTGGTCAACAGGATCCACATTTTGAGGGTGGCACTGCTCAGTGTTATGATTACTAATATTTACTCAACCCCCCAGGCATGTGCCTTGCCCTAGCTACATGCTTTGCCAGCTTTATCTCATTTAATCCATTCCACATTCTCATGAAGTAGCAGAATCAATATTCTCATTTTGATGACTGAAGCTCAGGGATATTAAATAATTCTTTAAGGTCACAAAACTGGTAATGGGTAGAGCTGGGATTCATATCCAGGTAGCAAGCCTCCAAGGTCATGTTTTTAGCTGTTACTGCACAGTCTTCCTACTGTTCTTACTATTAAGGGGAGAAGAGGTACAGTGCAGAGGGGAGAAAATATAACTAGTCCTGTATTTTAGGTCCCAAATGATTCTGAGAATCTGATGGTTCTGGTGTACCTACTTCCCAGAAATATGTACATAAAGAGTTTGCCTGCAATTTTCAGGTATTCATAGAGCTCCTGAATGCCACCCCTGGACCTCAGGTTAAGATAACTTATATTAGGACCCAGTGTTGCTGGGTACCTACCCGATGTTGAACACCACCATCAAGTTCTCTGCCAGTAGTGTACGCTGTACCCTGCCTATACAGCTTAGTGTACGCTGTACCCTGCCTATACAGCTAAGAAACTGTAACTCTTAACTCCCCTGAGGCTAGAGACTCACTTTTCCCCCCACTTTGTATATTAAGCTTGAGCAGTGGCAGTAAATCTTGCTTGTGTTGCACACAGCAGAGAATGAAAGGTGAGATGGATAGATGGATGGATGGAAGGAAAGAAGGAAGGAAAGATGGAAGGAAGGTGTTTTAGTCTGCCAAAGCTGACAGAATATAACAAACCAGAGATGGATTGGCTTTTAATAAAAGGGGATTTATTTAGTTAAAAACTTATAGTTCTTCAGGGAAAGGCAGCTAACTTTCATCTGAGGTTCTCTCCTGCACAGGAAGGCACAGGGCGATGTCTGCTGGACTTCTCTCCTGGCTTCTGGGTCCAAACAGCTTTACCCAGGGTGATTCCTTGCTTTCTGCATCTTCAAATGTCTGAGCTGAGCTTCAAGTGCTGAGATAAGGTATGCTGAGCTGCTAGAGCTGTGCTTAGTTGAGCTCGCTTCTGACCTCTCTTTTAAGCCTCCAGCTAACTAAATTAAATATTACTCATTGCAGAAGGCACTCCCCTTAGCTGACTGCAGATGTAATAAGCCATAGATGAGTTTCACATGCTAATGATTCAAGTCCACGGCAATAGAACTAGGCACCATCATCTGGCCAAGTTGACACCTGAACCTAACTACCATAGAAGGAAAGTCAGAAGGAAAAAAGGAAGGAAGAAGGGGAGGAAAGGAGGGAGGAGGGATGGAAGAAAGTAAGAAAGGGGAGAAGTGAGGAAGGAAGGGAGGGAGGGTGGAAGGAATGGGAAAAAGAATCCCATTGTTAAAGTTATTTGCCCTTTTTAAAATTGTATTTATCCACTATGCATTTACATTTTAGGGACAGTTTAGAGACCTGTGAAGACTATCAAGGGCAGACTACCAGGGAGATTTTCCTTCTGCAAGAAGACCAGTTATAGGATAATTTGAGCTCAGCAACTACGTACAGTTCTGGCTATGGGGATTAGTGGGGAAGCAGTCAGGCAAGGTGGCAGCAGCAGCAGAAGTGCCATCAATCTGACATATTGGTGTTTTGCAGCATGCTCTAGAGCCCCAAAGGTCCCAAAATGCTGTACTTCATCTGTCCTTTGTTTGGTCTAAACCCAGCTCCCAAGGCATGACTTGGAAGATCAAGAGCATCTTCCACTCTGTTTCACGACAACTGAAGAGCCAAGACTTGGCAAGAACCGAGCTTCCAAACACATGAGTGAAGAAACTGCAGGGTACCTGAACTAGGCGACCTTTCAAAATGTTCTCCTCTTTTAATTTTTTAAAATTCTTAACAAGTGTTTGAATCCCAGTTTGGGGAAAACCTGTCAAAGGGATGCCTGGAGCAAAGGAGAACGTGGACTCTGGGCAAGCTGCCCATGCCTTCACGATGGCTATCACTGGTCTCCAGCTTGGTTTTATTTCTTTTGGAGAGCTGGCTTCTTCTCACACGGGTTGTTCCATGTCTTGGAGTTCATTATACAGTCACACATTACTCCAGGAAGAACTTCCTTTGCATGGAGCCAAGTGACCAACTGACCTTCATTCTATACCAAGAAACTCATCTTTATAACATGTCCCCTCCCCCCCGCCCAAAACAAGCATGTGTTCGCTCTTGTACAACTAATAACCAAACTGAATCTTAGGCTCATTTTTGTTCTGATTATGAATCCATTCTTAGCAGATACAGGCTTTTTTCTTAAGTCCAGTGGCTCAAGAAAGACTTTTTTATAAGACGTTAAAACCAGAATCTGAACAAATGCTAGTAGCCCCAGGGGATTCTATTCTATCAATGGATCTGCCATCTAGTCCACATATCACACAACTCTAATTGGATAGTTACAGATTTTATAATTCCAGAAAGTGAGATATCCCAGGCACTTATACAGTTTGGTAGACATGAAATAGCCCAACAAATAAGTAAACACGGCAATCAAAGTGGCTGAAGTTGACGTGCCACCTACACACATACGTCAAACAGTAGAAAGAGTGAAGTGTGGACGGCTTCTGATGAAAATGTCTTTTTATTGTTCTACTTTACTGGGCACAGTCATTACAATGGGGACAATTGTTCAGGCATAAGAAGTGGCGTTCACGTTATTCCAACCTGTTCGTATTTTTTCTCCCAAAGGGGCATTGCTCGTGAAGTCAGAGGAATTTTGCTGATTACATCTCCAGCAGAGTCACATTCCAGAGAAGAGGAGGGTCATACACCTGGGCAGGCAGGAGGTAGCCAAAGCACTGAGCTGACTTCCCCCTCCTAGCAGCATGAAAAGCTCAAGGCTGCTACTAGTAACCTGGCTGAAGGTTCCATAAATTCACCACCTTCAGCTTGACCGTCTCAGAGATTGTCCCAGGACTTAAGCAAGCATCCTCCCCAACCCATCTCTTCTCCCCATCTCATCCTCTTCTGACCCATCTTTCCCTGTTCCTGGAGGGACAAAGGAAACTCTACCCCATATGGAGTATGCCTCTCAGTTTAGGTTTGTGCTTGCCTAAAATAGGTTATTATAGGTTCAGCAGCCCTCAAAGGTCATAGCCACAGCATAGCAGGCTGGCAGGGGATGCTGGGGGCCCTGTTCGTCTCTGCATACTTGTTTGACCTGTACATTATTCATTTGAGCATTCTTCATTCTTTAATTCAATCAACTCTTCCTTCCTCCCCACCCTTCCTGCTTTTATTGTTCACTTACAAGACACTGGATATACAAATATCATCCTCTTAACACTTCATATGCCAGGCATCTACTGTGTGCTCTTTACACTGCAGGATATTTTCCTTATAGTCACTTTTTGATTACATATGATTATTAGCCCTACTTTACAGATGTAAAAATTGAGCCCCTAAGTACTGGACTGGGGTTGAAATCCAGACAGTCTGACTTGAGTCCATCCTAGCCTCAGCCGTGGTAATGGCCTGCCACAGAACCCTAGGCTCTACCTCAGCGTGCTCACAGTGTAGTGGGTGAGGCGGACAGGTAACCCAGGGATAGCAATAAGGTGTGGAGGAGCAAGTATCCTGGACTGAAAGGAAGCCAAGGGAAGTTTACAAGGAGGAGTGACCTCTAAGTGAGTGACGAAAGGCAAGAAGGACTTTTCTCAGTTTCAGGGTAGAAGGTTTGCGCTCACTGACTGGTTTTATTTAAACAAGGGAAGACTGATGATGAGCCAGAAAGCAGTTTTTTTCCCTGATGAGCAATTGTCAAAGAGGCAACTGGCCTTAAGCTTGGAATGCCTTGTACTGCTTCATCTCCGCTTCTCAAATACCTAGTCAAACCTTCCTCTGACATCATTAACACTCGGGATCCACTGATAAAACAGAGTAGAGTGTGATGGCCCATATAAACAAGGTGATTCAGGCCTTGAACAGGGCTAGGCAGAGTGTCAGAGCCAGTCCAAAGCAAAATGAGCCAAGGAAGAATGGCAAAAGCAGGGATTTCCCTGGGCTCAAGAAGACAACGATAACTACCACAAGCCGGCTGGGAGGAGAAGGCAGTACAAAGCTCTGGACTTAACAACTGGGTTCAGTCCTGGCACAATCATTTGTGAGTTTTCTAACCTTTGGACAAACCCTTAAAATGAGATGATCCTCAGTTTAACAACCACTCAAATGGTAGAAATGATTTCACTTCATGAGGTTGTTGTAGACACAAATGAATGAGTGGCCAAAAAAAAGTGCTTTGTAAATAAAAGTGGGGAAGATATTCTACAAGGTAAGGGAAGCAGAAGTCTAGGTCTGTGCTCTCTGTTTTAAGGAGAAGACAGTAATTGCTGGCCCAACAAATGATGATGGGAAAGGTCTCTTCCTAAGCTGCATCATTCCTTCAGACAATGGGGGTTGGGAGAATGGGGATACAGGGACACCAAAACATGATCTACAACCTTCACTGTGACCCTCCCTGAGCCTGCGCTGGGGGAAGGTCAGCGCACATACTGACCTCTTCCATCTTCGTGATCCTGCTGCTAATCCCAAATCCCTGCATCCTTATCCAGGGGACAGGGATGTCTCAAGGTTTAAGAACAGGCTGAGTCATCAGGGTTCTCCATGGTCACTGGAGGATGACAAGCCGACAAAGGAAAAGTCCATTTATCAATGAACCCTGTTGGCGAGAAAATGTCACTTGCTGCCTCTCCAAATGTGCTCCTGTTTTTTAAACAAATAGCCCAGCGTGGGAGCCAGAGTGAAAGTTGACAATGGAAGCCCTCCTCTCTGGGGCTCATCCTAGCTAACTAGTTTGGGTTCTGTTTGTTTTGACAAAGGGAAGTAAATACTGGGTATTTGGTCTCAACCCAAGTCCTATGGTTATCTGAAATTAGTGTTTAATTCTGATGGTCTTAAGGAATAAAGGAAAACTGGTTGTTACATCCCAGCAAGAAGGTATCAGGATGCCCCTGGTTTGCTGCACAATTTTCACTCCAGGAGAACAGCGTACACATGTCCCACAGACAAAGCAAGGCTATTCCACAAGAGGTGGGGGATCAGGCCCCTTGCTCCCCGCAGTGGCCCTGGTGGGTTCATGGTCTGTGTGAGCAGCTTCAGCTGTGGGAGAGCAGCCCAGGAAACCAAGCCAAGGTTATGTGGCCCTGTGGCCCCCAGAGTAATGACAGGTCCCCTCTGCCTGGTAAGTTTTGAAAGCAAGAGGCTTTCAGTTCCCCCATGTCCACACTGGGGCCTGAGGTAGGTAGTACATATATAAAAGGAGACCCCTTTACTTCCCTGGGCTGCTTCTCCTCCATTTGCAAACTACAGGTATTAAATTACAGTTTCAAAGACTTCTTGACCTAAAGGGGGACTAGAAAAATGAGACAAAATAAAGTTTCAGTGGCTGAGAGATTTCAAATAGAGTTGAGAGGTTATCCTGGAGGTTATTCTTATGCATTATATAGATATCCTTTTTTAGTTTCTGATGTATCAGATAGGCTAGAGGGAAATGCCTGAAACTGTTGAGCTGTGTTCCAGGAGCCTCGTTTCTTGAAGATGACTGTGTAATGATACAGCTTTTACAATGTGACTCTGTGATTGTGAAAACCTTGTGCCTGATGCTCCTTTTATCCAGGGTATGGACAGATGAGTAAAAATATATGGATGAAAAATAAATAAATAATAGGGGGGATAAGAGGTAAAATAAATTGGGTAGATGGAAATACTAGTGGTCAATGACAGGGAGGGGTAAGGGGTATGGGATGTATGAGCTTTCTCTTTTCATTTCTTTTTCTGGAGTGATGCAAATGTTCTAAAAGAACGATCATGGCGATGAAGACACAGCTATGTGATGATATTGTGAGCCACTAATTGTACACCATGTATGGACTGTATGTAAGTGAAGTTTTGTCAATAAAAATATTTTTAAAAAATTACAGTCTCAAAGAACTTTCCCCAGGGCTCATGCTGTGATTGGGAGATGCGAGGGTCTGCCCTCTTCCTAAGCCCAGATTTAGATCACAGGCAGCTTGCTGCATAGGCACTGTCTGAAAGCACGGCCTGGCCTCCCGCCCAGGCTCACCCCTTCGGCTCCGGGTAGGCCAGCGTGGGCCTGGGCCTGGCCAGGCTGCCCAGAAGCCTCAGCTCCGAGCCTTTTCTCTGACTAGCAGGACGGTCAACAAGACCAAGGAGAAAGTGAGCCATTGTCAGCCTGGCCTCCTGCCCCTGCTCCTGCCACCAGAGCCGGACATGCCATCCGCTGGTCTGTGCTGGAGTTTCCTAAAGACCCAACTATGACCTCTGGAGACACACGTTACCAGGGCTGGCAACAACTTCTCAGGGATCCTGTTACTCCTGGGTCCAGTTCCAAAAACAATACCAGGTCTGATACATTAGCACTGATTAAATTGGCCCACAACCTACTTTTCACTTAATTCACCTATTTTTCTTCTTGCCTCTCCTTCTCTGGGCTCTACCCCTCAAAGCTCTATGTGGAAATGTCCAAACCTTTGATCTGAAGAAACAGCCCCTGCTGGGAGGTGCACCCATGAAGCCCTGCCAGCAAGGAGCAAAAAATCCATGGAATCACCAGCCTTTTGTACATTTTTATATCAAAACCTCGATGAGAGGAGATGCTCAAAGTGCAAACACAAGAAAATTAAATACGCCCTTCCAGAAAGGCCAGGAAAGAAGCAGGACACACTAGCTCCATCACATTTTCCAATTTCCTCTTGTATATTTTTCCTGACATCTTCGCTAGGGTCATTCTGATGAGGTTTTCACCTGTCAAAATGGAAAGGCTTTTAAAACTTAACGGTCGATTTCAAACAGGAGTCCTATTTAATCTTAAGGAAAAGACCCATTGAATGCATTGCTGAACTTCCTATCGACAAATGGATTCCTGTGTCAGTTTTCTCCTAGTAACTGAGAGCACGCATTCCGCCCTGGGCCCGAGCTTCCAGCCTTATCACCTTCTCCGGGGTCGTGAGTTTTGGTGGGTTTTTCTTTTATCTTAGAGAAGGATCAGGTCAGGGAACCATTCGCCACCTCATCTGGAATCCTGACAATGAAGGTGGCAGCTGGGAGCCAGACGAGGTTGTCGTACCTCCGTCAAAAAAAAAATCAGTGGCTTGAAAGAATATTCTCAGGAGAAGGGGGAGGGAGAGGAAGAGGCCATAGAGATTTGCCAGTTTTCAGCAGCTGGGCTAACCCATTCTGCCCTCTGTGTCTGCTCTCCTAGTCCTGTGCACTTCTTTACGGGGTGCAACATTTTGTAAGAAACATGAACAACATTTAAATGTCAAGAGAAGAATTAGCGTCTCAGAAAAGCCTCAAGTATGATCACATGTAATTGTTTTATAGATACTGGCACAGGTTCAGGGAAGAATGGGTTTTTAATACCAAATCTTTCCATTTCTCTTTGTTTCCCAGTGATTTGTGGGCTCTATGAGTGGCAGGTTCCTGGCAGATCCACAATTCAGATTTCCCCTTTGTTTTCTCACGCTCATGGAGTTCAGAGTCTCTTTTTTTTTCCCCTGCGTCACAAGGACTGCTAAATGAGGTTGGGAGGGAAGGGGGGCTAGCACTCCTCTGGAGACACATCGTTTGCTTAAACCGCACATAAATTTAACCTCTCTCCAAAGAAACGTTAACGACTCTAATGCACATATATGTACAAGCTCGCACAGATTGAGGAGGTTTTTCTTTTTCCTTTTAAACCACAAAAATACTCCACGTGCAAGAGAATCTCAGGCAAAGGAATGCAGGAGGGTCTTGGACTGTGTGGAGGACACACCTACCAAAGGCAAGGCAGGTGTGATGGGGTCCAGGTAGAGAGCGGCCCCAGGGCTCATCCGGATTGGGGGATAGGGCTCACCCACCAAATTGTTCCCTTGAGGATCACCCTTGGATACGCCAACACTTTCCAGAGCAGAAAGAAGTACAAAGAACAGGATTCAGGTATCAGGGTTGGCAGACTTGGGTTTTAGGATGCAGAGGCCAAGGATCCTCTTTTAAATAGTGTGTTTTAGGAAAAAATCCCTCTGGCTGCAGAATGCAGATCAGTGCAGGGAACTTTGCAATAATATGAGTGAGAGGTGAGGGCTATTATGGGCCAAATTGTGTCCCCTCCAAAACATCTGCTCAAGTCCTAACCCCTGGGTCTCGTGAATGCAGTAACCTTGTTTGGAAACAGGGTCTTTGAAGATGTTATTTGTTAGGATGAGGTGAAACTGTCTTAGGGTAAGTCCTAATCCAATATGACCGGTGTCTTCAGAAGAAGGGGAAAACAGGACATAGGAAAACACAGGGGAGAATGCCATGGATTGCCAGCCTGCATGCTACCCCCAAGAGACAGGATGGAACAGGTTCTTCCCTACAGCCTTCAGAGGGAGCACAGACCCGCTGAGACTCTGACGTGGGATTTCTGGCCTCCACGACTGAGATAAGTTGCTGTTGTTGGAAACCACCAGTTTGTGGTACTGTTATGGGAGCCCGGGGAAGTTAGAAACTAGGACAATAGAGTGAAAGATGAGGGTCTTATCAAATGGACCCTTTCTCAGTATCTCTAGTGCAAAGCGGCTGATCTTTATGGGACCATCTTGACATAGTCTTTCCAATATGAAAACTGTTATATCGATATGGAAAGCGCTCTTAAAAAAAAATTATCAGTATTGAGTACAGCCATCATCTTATCCTTGACACTTCGCCCCCTCTGGCCTCCTCCACATTCTTTGTCTCAGGCCTGAGCTTTACTCCATAGCTAAGCTTCAACTTATTCTTTACGTGACTGCACATCTTTCGTGAACCCTTCCCTGACTCCCTGCCACATGCTAAGGTCTCCCATCTTGCCAGATGGTAATTCACATTAACAATTTATTGGTTTGATGGCTGGGTCACGTCAAACTGGTGGTGTATCAAAACTGTTGGGTCAAAACATGAAACTTCCTGGGCTAAACTCCAAACAAAGCAAAAGACCTTTGGCTTCAATAGATAAAACCTAAAAA
>PVIY010016453.1:0-41168 GCA_004026745.1 Myrmecophaga tridactyla
GGAGGGATAAGGGGTACGGTGTATATGAATTTTTTTCTGTTGTCTTTTATTTCTTTTTCTGAATTGATGCAAATGTTCTAAGAAATGATCATGATGATGAATATGCAACTATGTGATGATATCGTGAATTACTGATTATATATGTAGAACGGAATGATCATAAGAATGTTTGCGATTTTTTTGTAGTATTTAAAAAAAAATTTAATTAATAAAAAAATAGAAAGGCAAAAAAGAAAAAAAAAAAAAGATGTCCTTCTGACCCTCTGAACTAACAGCTCTATTTTTATTCACATTGATTCCTTGGGCCCAGCACAATGCCTGGCCCTTAGAAGGTATTGAATGAATGAATGTACCTGGATCTCCTACCAGGCTGTGCATCCCTTCAGGGCAGGGACATTTTTGGATCACTAAGTATTGCCCTGCTGATGATTATGGAGCTAAATCCCTTTCTCCTTCCCAGAAGTTCTCAGGTCAAGCCTGTGGTTTCATGAATCCTATGAATGAGTGATGAGAGACCCCACTAAGTTGAGAACCGGAGGGAATTATCGCCACTGGTCATGGCCAGGCCCCACCCCACCCCTTTTTTTTTTTTGCTTCAATATACCCAAATTCAGGAGATTCATTCATTTTGTCCACTCGTCATGCACTCACTTATTCATTCACTCATTCACTTATTCACTTATCTACTCATTCGTTTTTTCATGTATTCAGTCATTCAAGTATTCATCCGAATAATTCATTCATTCAACATCCACTAAACATTGTGCAGAGCCTTGAGGAAGTATAGATAAGCTTTGGGTACAGGTCTTACCCCCTGAAAACTCTCAAATTTGGGGTTGGGGATTGGGAGAAAGAGCCATGAACAGTGATCACATGGCAGAACAGAAAGTATGAATGTCATGAGAAACACATCACCAAGGGAACACAGAGAAAGAAATTTCTTCCAGCTGAGAGAGAGAGAGAGATCAGAGGCAGCCTCCTGGAAGAACTGCAACCAGTGGCTGCTCCAGAATTTCTATATGGGAAGCGGGGGAGGATGGCAGCTTGTGGGGGAAGCTCAAAGCTGCATCATCCCCGAAGCGCTTTACATAAGATTGAAAAGCAGTGAGCTGTCTATATCAAAGAATGGGGCATGCTGAAGATTGGAGGGTGGTTAAATCTCCCCCCCCCCAAGTCTCCTCTTGTCTCCATCACTCCAGAAAGGGCATTTGAGCTCATGTCTCAGTAAATGGGGTGGGTTTATTTGGAATCAAAGTGATAGGAAAATGATGCACACTCAACAGGAGCAAAGACTCAGAGGTAGGAAGGTTCAAGGCGATTGCAGGGAGCCGGGAGTTGAGTTTTGGTGGAGTAGGTAGAGGGGAGTAGTGGGTGATGAGTATGGAAAGGTAAGGTGACTTTTGAATGCAAGGCTAAGATGCTAGGGCTTCATTCTGCAGATAGCAGGGAGCCACTGAAGGTTTTTGAGCATGGAAGTGAAGCAACCAGTGCTGTCATTAGGGATGTATCTCTGGGGCAGTGTGGAGAACGAACAGGTGGGATCAAGACCACAGCCCAGTCAAGAGGCTACTTCCGAGCTCCTCCAAATGGTTGGTCTTGGCCAAGACAAGAGAGCAAATGTAGGTGTACATAGCATGTGGCCAAAAATATTCCAAAGTTATCAGTCATCTTAACAAACTTAAATATGTGCTAGCCTCCAACCTTGGCAAATAGAACTTCTACTTTGGCAAATAGAACCTGAAGGACCAGGTTCAAATGTATTATTCTCAGATCTCCACACTAGAAAAAGGAGGTGCCAGGAGAGCAGCCCTGTGTACCCAATACCCAAAATGTGACCCTCAGCTCCTTCCTTACTATGAGGGGCACACGCCTGAGGGTACCCAGACCACACCCCTGACTCTGTTCACATGCCCAGCAAATAGCCACTCCTTGGCCATGCCCCAGCTTTAGAGGGGTACATGTGGCTGCAGTCTGTGCTTTGGTCTGGGAAGGAGGACTCAGCATATCCTGGAAGCGAGCTTGAGGTGACAGGAAATTTCAGAATCCCAGTCTAGAAGGAGAGGTTGCAGGCTGCAGGGATACATCCCCTTGTCTCTTTGACCTTCTTCCCTATGGGACCTTCTAGAGTCTGGGACCCAGACACAGGCTGCCTCCTGCCCACGATGGAGTTTTTGCAGTCAAGCTAGGGGAGAGCGAACAAGGTTTCAAGCCAGGGCGGGAGCAGCCCCTGTGAAGGAGGGAACAAAATTAGCAGATAATAGAACAGACAAGACTAGGAGACCGATCAGATGTTGCTCTTTAACCACGAATGGATGTAGCTGCCCATCTGAGTACTTTGAGGGCCACTTGAACCTGAGCCTGGTTCCCTGACACTTTGACAGGTGGGTGGGTGGGGCGGGTGCTGCCACTTGCACTCCCTATGAAAAACCACCCCAGTGACGGTGCTGCTCGGACTCTCCTCTGCCCTCCTGCTACCTGCTCATTCCCCAGCCCACAGCGTCTGGCTGGGCCGTGTGCAGGGCGTCTGGCCCCAGGGAGGGGTGGGATGGGCTGCAGCCCACACCTACATGGCTATAAATTGGGAGCCTCTGGCAGCTGCTCTCTCAACCTCCCTTCCCGGGCCAAGACAGCACTGTAGCTTGTACAAGTATCTGGACCATGGACCCTGGAGAATGTGCCTGCATGTCTGGTGAGAGAGGGGGCCACCCTGGGGATCCTGGAACTTTGCACTGACTTCCTACAGGAAGCCCTTAGGACTCTGATTAAAACTTCTCTTTCCTCCAATTAGGAGATATCAAAAGGGCTTGCCCTAGGCTGGCAACCTCTAGGGCATCTCCCACTCTGTTGGGTCCCAGCCAGGTAGCCTGGCTTAGGACTGGCTGGGGGTAAGAGTCTGAAAGCCTCTGTCCTTCCAGCCTCTGGCGCCTGAGTGCCCAAGTGGCAGGGGCAGCCCCTGTGGGAGTGGGGATGAGGGTGGGGGGGGGCACTACAGCCCAGAACCTTGCAATCAGATTAAGGTCCATTACTACCATATACTCTCTGACACTTTATTTTCTGGACCTCAGTTTCCTTGTCAGTAAACTAGAGTTACTTGTCCCCAGCCTGCCCATCTACCACAGCTGCTGTGCCAGTACTAAAATCATAAGGCACTTGCAAATGTCAGGGGAGTTATTAGAAGTTATTAGTATAGTCATTAGAAGCTCAGATTCCTAAGTAGAAATCACTTAGTTCTATGAAGCATGTGGACCCAGAGGAGAGACACCAGGGTTCAAAGCCATCCTGGGCTCTGGTAGTGTTGGAAAATGGTATCAACAGGACACACCTGTACCAAAAACTTGCATAAGAGCAGAAGCTTATGCAAAGCTCAAAATGACAGATGGGATGATTTTTTTTTAAGTGGAGATGGATTTTATGAAATGTAAATAAGATGTGCTCTCACTTTGAGCTTGCTTATGTCCTTGTCTTCTTTCTTACCCATTCAGGGTTTCCATCTTGCCTGATACCTTACAAAGCTTATAAAAGGCTTAACAATTCCCAGGGAACCTCAGGCTTGGTGGAGTTGGTTTAGTGCAGTGGTTTTTCAATTTTTTTTATTTTGAAATAATTTCAAATTTACAAGACAGTTGCAGAAAATCATACAAAACCCATATAGAGAACTCCAATATATCCAGCTCCCTTCCCCTCACTCCTACCCCAAGGCACTTGCGCCAGATAGCCAGTGGGGAGCTTTTTAGAAATACAGACTCCCTTTCCCTTTCCAGACATATGAGGCAGAACATCCAGAGTCAGACCTGGGAATCTGCATTTTAGCAAGTATCCCCATTGGGGTGGATGCTGCCATCCCAGTTCCTGCTCGTGGCCTGTGACTGGGCACCACCGGAAAGCCCTCAGCACTGGAGGGATGACAGCTGCATCCTCACCCTCTTGTCCAGCCACTCCCCAAGGACAACCGCAGTGACCGGTCGGCAGCACAGCTTGTGTCCCCCACGCCACTTCCATCCTCACGTTTGTGGCTCTATTCTCTCTTCTAGGAGGAATCTGCATCTGTGGAGACAACTGCAAATGCACAACATGTAACTGTAAGACGTGTCGGAAAAGTAAGTATGGGCCTGGGGCACCACTGGCCCGGAGCTAGGAAAATCCACTCCCCCAGCCTCAGTCCTCCAGCTATGGTGGGATTGAGTGTTTCTGGTTGGCTTTTGCCCACTTAGGACAGATCTGAAGTGGGAGCAGAGCAGAGACCTGGACAGCACACTCCATGGTTATAACCCGCCTGGAGATGGGGCATCCCTAGTGTTTGGGGAGGTTCTGTCTTGTCCAGTAGTGGAGGGGATAGAGCACTCGCCTGGAGTCATCAGCCCTGGGTTTTGGTCTTGAATCTGACATTGTCCGATAGGCAAACCCTTCCTCCTCTCCAGAGAGAGTCCACCTCTGGTGGACTGTAGATAACCTCCAACATCCCTTCCCACTCTAATATTTCACAACTCTCTGTCCGAGGTTTTTTTCTGTCCCCTACTAATACAAACTGTAGTCACTTGGGCCCACCCTTCTTTTCCCACTTCCCCTAAGTGGTGGGAGGAGGAGTGGAAAGATGGGAGTGTTGACTCAAAGCTGATCTGTCCATCTCCTGACCCTTTCAGGCTGCTGTCCCTGTTGCCCCCCGGGCTGTGCCAAGTGCGCCCGGGGCTGCATCTGCAAAGGGGGCTCTGACAAGTGTAGCTGCTGCCCCTGAAATGCATCCATCATGCTGGAGGAGAGGCCTGGGAAGCCTTCTCTGGGAAGCATCTGTATAGTGCATGAGTCTAGAAGTTGGAATGATTGTACAATAGGTTCTGCTTTTTATATATTTGCCCAAATGTGGTGTTGGTGACATTCATGTAAAGTGCTAGGAGCAATAAAATTTCCACTCGTGGTTGTCTGGTGGCTCTGAGCGTTGTTTACTCAAACTCAGCAGGACCAAATCAGGCTGGCCCAGTTGCAGGAACCATATGTACATGCCTGCATGCCTTCTGCAGAGAGCTCCTTACTGCAAGATCCTGCAGTGCTGACTGAGGCTTTCTCTGGCTGCAGGGGTGCTTGATCCAAACAGGTCAGGCTGCAAGTACTGAGGAGTCAACATCTCTGGGAACGGTCTTTAACCAGTGACAAACAGGAGTCAGTGGTCTATCCCAGCATCTTCACCCTTGAGTGGGACAGCCCTGAGACCTGTTCTCTGCTGTCTTCCAGAAGCCCCCAGCAGCTCTGAGCTCGCATAGCCCCAGCAATAACCTGCTCATTAATGGACCACATATCAGCTTCCTTCCTTCCCTGCCTTGTTTCCCCATTCCCCAACTAATTCTTCCAGAGATCTCCACCCAAAGGAATGACTTGTACAGGGTCTGCTTTAGGAGTAACCCAATCTAAGAGAGGTTTCTCTGGCATAGCCGTGGGTCTAACAGGTCTCTTTGTGCACCTGTAACTGTTTAGTGAACTTCAGTCCTTTATCAGCCATGAACAGAATCACAGAAATCTGTGGAATCTCAAGAAAATCCCCATGCCAAGACATCGACCATGTTAGCTGCCTCTGCTCTGGTTCATTCGGGCTAACCTTCAGGACGGGGTGACTGGTCAGGCATGGGCTAGGAGAAGCTGGTGCTATTATTTGAAGTTCCTGCATTTCATTGAAGTCAACAGAAAGATGAGCTGAGGTCTGTTACTTGCCCAGATGGCTTATATTTCAAACAGATCAGCACAATTCCAGTTAAGTTTTATGATAATAGCCACCTTCATGAAACTCTTATTGTGCACCAGCCACTCTGCTGAAAGTTTTATATACATTCTCACATTTAACCCCTATGATAGCCCTTTGAAAGTGTGGGTTTAGTGGAAGAAACCTTAATATTTAAAAACTAACTCATATAAAATAATTTTAATAGATTTGTGCAACATTACAAAGCACAAAAGATACAAAGGGTATATAAATCTCTCTCCTACTGTTGTGACTCAGTCTCCTCTCCCCAAAGGCAACTACGGTAAACATTTACTTGAGGAACCTTCCAGGGACATCCCGTGCCTGTACAAATACGTGTGATGCATAGCACACACACACACACACACACACACACACACACACACACACATGCAAATGTGCTGTGTACCCTGGAAAACTTGGTAATTGTTTTCCCTTATATGTTAAACCCTTTGCCAAGTTCTTTTGGCCTTTTAAAAGAGGAGGAAAAAGTAGAAGAGATTAAAAATAAGAAAAGACTAAACAACAATTACAAAAGAAGGTGATAAAACAAAATAGATAAAACCAAATGGGCCACAAAGAGAGAAATCCTTGCTAGCCTCCTTACCATGAAAGAATTGCTGGATGCAACTGAGCCTTTTCCCTTTTTGTGGCCTATTCATTTCTGGACTCCACCTCCCCCAGGAGACCATAGTTAAGAATCCATAGCATTCATTACTAAAGGAATAAAGTAGTCTGATACCAGATTAAAATGCTGAACATATATTATATGCCAGAACTGGGCCAAACATTTTATATACACTATTTTCACAACATGACCTCATGAGGTCAATTACTGTTATTAACCCCATTTTACACATGAGGAAGTCGAGGCACACAGAGGTTAAGTGATTTGTCTAAGGCTGCACAAGCAGTTTGCAGAACTGGGATTTGAACCTAGATGTGACAAACTCCAAAATCATGCACTTGAGAGCCAGTGGAGATAGACGACTTCCTAAGTGGAACGATGAATAGTCCCTGAAGCCTGGCATCTGGGAGTGGGAGATGAGGAATGGTCCTTTAGAGTCCACCTCTCACTCACACAACAAGCAGAATCCAACTCCAAACTCTGGAATGGCGATCATTCACTCAGCCAAGGGAGAAGCCTGAAATGAGGGTCCATCAGAGACCTGAAGCAGCCTTCTCCTCCACCTGCCTATGTCAAGACACCCATCAGATGAAGGGATGAACAAGATGGAGCCTTCTCCAAGGTCACAGAGCAGCTCTAAGATTACAGGGCAGCCCAGGGCATCCCTTGGTGCTGGGCTCAGTCAGCAAAATGAGGAGTAGGATTTTACCTGTGTTTGCTGGTACTGAGCAGTGTCACAACCCACACTCACATTATCGCTATTTAGAATTCAGGTGGAGCCCACCTGGGAAGGTGTGTACCCTCCTTCCATGCGTTGTGCTTTGGAGGCAGAGTCCTAGTGCAATGGAAAAGGTAAGAGCTTTGGAGTCAGATATCTCAACTTCATCCCTCATTAGCTGTGTGAACTTGACCGAGTCACCTAACTCTCTGAGCCTCAGTTTCCTCATCTATGAAATGTACTACTCTTTTTTTTTTAATTTTTTTATTAATTAAAAAAAATTACAGGAAAGAAACACAGACATTCCCAATATGTGATCATTCCATTCTGATGGAATGATCAGTAATTCACAATATCATCACATAGCTGCAGATTCATCATCATGATCATTTCTTAGAACATTTGCATCAATTCAGAAAAAGAAACCAAAAGACAACAGAAAAATAAAACAAAAACAGAAAAATAAACAAAAAACCATACACACCATACCCCTTACTCTTCCCTGTCACTGATCACTAGCATTTCAAACTAAATTTATTTTAACATTTGTTCCCCCTATTATTTATTTTTATTCCATATGTTCTACTCATCTGCTGACAAGGTAGATAAAAGGAGCATAAGACACAAGGTTTTCACAATCACACAGTCACACTGTAAAAGCTACACCATTATATAATCATCATCAAGAAACATGGCTACTGGAACACAGCTCTACATTTTCAGGCAGTTCCCTCCAGCCTCTCCATTTCCTCTTAGATAACAAAGTGATTTCTACTTAATGCATAAGAATAACCTTCAGGATAACCTCTCGACTCCGTTTGGAATCTCTCAGCCATTGACACTTTGTCTCATTTCACTCTTCCCCCTTTTGGTCTAGAGGATTTTCTCAATCCCTTGATGCTGGGTCTCAGCTCATTCTAGGGTTTTTCTCAATCCCTTGATGCTGAGTCCGAGTTCATTCTCGGATTTCTGTCCCACGTTGCCAGGAAGGTCCACACCCCTGGGAGTCATGTCCCACGTATACAGGGGGAGGGTGGTGAGTTTGCTTGTGTTGCTGGAGAGAGGAAATGTACTACTCTTGCAGGACTGTAGGGAGAAATGCAGCGCCATGTCTGTGCACATGGTAGGTGTTTCAAAAACAGGGATTTTCATAGGGTTACAGTTTATCTTAGCCTTCTGTTTATTAATCTCTGAGAAAGCCCCACAAAGGTCATGTCCTGTAATTGGAGAGCTCTCAAGCACTTGGGCAAGATGCGATGCAGGGAATTTTACCTTCCAAGGGAAAAAGCAGTCCCTCGCGTCTCTAGCAAGCAGGCAGCTGCTCTCCTAGCAACCTTAGGCCCCAGTACCCACAGGATCCATCTCATCTCATCCAAATATCTTTAGAGAAGTCAATCCCAAACAATTTTATTTATTCTTCTTACATCCTCAAAAGGAAGGATCAGCATTCAGAATCTCATTTTGATAATAATGGTGACAATAATAACAATGACTAATATTTATTGAGCACTTTGTATGCACCACACACCGTGCTAAACAGTTTATAAACATTATGTCATAGACCCTGCACAATCAGGACCACTATAAAGTTGGACAACCAGGGCCCATTCTGGACCCTGCCTTAGAAGGTCCATCTCTGGTCCTCCTCTCCCCATAGATGAGTAGTCTCAGGACTCAAGGGGATGTGTCCACCTGGAACTCACACCTTTCCCTCCCTACTTCAGTTTGCTAAAGCTGCCAGAATGCAATATACCAGCAATGGATTGGCTTTTTCAAAGGGAATTTATTAAGTCACAAATTTATAGTTCTAAGGCCATGAAGATGTCCAAATTAAGGCATCAAGAGGAAGAATAAAGGCTGCTTGCATCTGGCTTTCTGTGTTACATGAGAAGGCGCTTGGTGACATCTGTCGGTCCCTTGCTCCTGGGCTCTGTTGCTCTCAGCCTCTGTTTCCAGTGGTTTTCTCTCTGAGTGCCTATGGGTCCTGGCTTGCTTCTCCAGGGACACCTCTTTGAGCTCTCTGTGTCCTGTAGGTCTCCTCTCAGCATCTCCAGGGTGTCTCCCCTCTGTGTCCTTCACTTTGTTTCACCTCTCTATTCTCTGTATCGGGTCCGAACCGCTCTGTTTTCTTTTATTTTCTTCATACAAGGACTCCAGTAAAAGGATTAAGACCTACCTTGAATTGGATGGGTCGCATCTCCATGGAAACAACTTAATCAGAAGGTCTCACCCAGCAATGGGTCTACCCCCACAAGCTTGGATTAGAAAAGCATGTCTTTTCTGGGGTACATAAGAGTTCAAATCCGCACACTCCCCTCATGTCTAGACAATGCTTTGGGTGCTGGGGACCCCAGAGCCCAATTCCAAGGTCCATGCCAGCCTCTTCCCCACTTTGGTGCCCCTAGAGTAGGCCTTGTTAGCAGTCTGTACACTCCGAGGTCTGAGGGATGGCAAAGGGGCAGCAAATATACACAATGTCATCACACAGCTGTACATTCAGTGACGGGGGAGAGACTGGACGTGCAGACATGGAACAGAGTCAGGGCTGGAAGCCAAGGAGGTGATTTTCGCTTTTGCCTAGACTCTGAACTATTAGAGGGTGACCCTGCAGGAAGGTACTATGATAATCCCCACTTTGCAGATGAGGATGCTGAGGCTTAGAGATACTCAATGGCTTGCCAAAGTCAGGTGGCTTGTAAGGAGGCAGAACTGGAACCTGAACTCAGGTCTGTCAGATTCAGTGGCTAAGCTCTTGCCTATACTGTCTAGATGCTGCCCTTAGATCTGAGCATTAAAACCCTCTACCCTAGTCTTGTGCTTAAGAGACTATATTAAATTTAGCATATAACACACACTATATTAAATTTACTAAACAAACACACACTATATTAAATTTACTAAAAACTATATGGGGCTTTCTGTCCCACTAAAGATCTGATGTTTGGTTAACTCAATGTGATTGAGCAATACTAACATCTGCTCTCATTACTAACTGCTCAGGCCCCCGGGAAACACTTTTTGATCTCTTGACTCATATCCTTATACCAGAAAGTGACTATATCTGAATTCCAAGAGGGTTGGTAGATTGTTCCAATGCCCGTGTTAGAGATAGGCACTGCTTCAAAGCTCAGGAGGATTTGAGTGGTAGGAAAGAGAGAAAAGACAAACTGACTCATCAACTCTTTCCTCTCATATAGTATGAATAAAATAGATTCTCAGGTCAGGAAGGCTCATTTCCCATCAGTGTGACACATTCATTTTCTTGCTTTTCTTTGTATTCCAATTTGTTTTGCAGAGGTTTTCATGAGCGTATTCTATTTGCAGGTGGAGAAGACTAGATGAATTTTGTGATGGTTAAGCTCATGTGTCAACCTGGCCAGGTCATGGCGTCCAGTTGTTTGGTCAAGTAAACACTGGCCTGATTGTCAACATAAGGATATTCCATGGCCTTAAATCATCAATAAGTTGATTGCATCTATGGTTGATCACATCTACAATCAAGTGAGGAGAGTGCCTTCAACAAGAGAGAAGACTCATCCAATCCACTGAAGGCTTTAGAAGGAGAAGTGATGATTTCAGCATGCAGAAGGGAGAACTCCCATTTCTACTTCAGCCAGCCAGCCGAATTCATTGAAAACCTTGACTGGAGTTCCCAGCATGTGGTTTGCCCTATGAATTTTAACTTGTCCATCCTTATAGTGCCATGAGACAATTCTTATAAAATTGTCATAATATTTACAGATATTTCCTGTTGGTTCTGTTTCCCTAGAGAGCCCCAACTAATACGATCACTTTGATAAAGTGTTTTATTTCTGGCATTCTTGTTACAAGGGGAAACATAAAGCCCCACTTGGGTCAGCCACTGTGCAGCTGAAAACAATCTCACTGATATATTGTATAACTATGATCAAATTTTCCATGCTCTGTCTGTACGTTGATTATGCAAGTTGCAATAAAACGAAAATATCCACTGTTATGACTGTATAAATAATATTTGCTGCAGAACAAAGGATAGATGGATTCTCAGAGAAGGATATGTAATTCCTTCTCACTAAACTTGGACCACTTAATGGAGAAAGGAAGTCAGAAAGATGTTTTCTTCTGAAACCTGCTCAGAATTGGGCCAGATATTATTTTGTTTAATCTTTGGATTGTTATTTTCCTGCATGGCTTTTTGGTTTTTTTCCTAGCATTTATAATGGCCTTTTCCTCCCTGTAAGGATACATAGGCATGCATAACTTTTGTACTCTATCACTAAGATCTCCCATTTTTAATCATTTGTTGAATTACCGTATTTTCATTGACTTCTTTCCTGATTTACCTGAGCAAATATAATTCTAGGGGTCTTCTCAGGTTAGATCCATTCCTTCTTGGATTCTATGTCATCCTCTGTCTTGGGCTCCTTATCATTTTTCTGGAGTACATCCTCAAGCAAATTTTTAGCAAAAGGATGAATTAGGAAAACTTTTTGGAGTTTTTAAATGTCAAAAAATTTTTATTTTTCTCTCAGGCTTGGTTTAAAAATATATATTTATTGAAATATCTTCATGCACTATATAGTCCATCCAAAGTATCCAATCAATGGCTCACAATGTCAACACATAGTTGTATATTCATCAGTAGGATCATTTTTAGAACATTTATATCCCTCCAGAAAAAGAAATTAAAAAAGGAAAAAAACCCATACGTTCCCTATCCTTTACCCCTCCCTTTCATTGACCACTAATATTACAGTCTACGAATTTTTTTAACCACTTATCCCCTCCTATTATTTATTTATTTGTCCTTACTTTCTTACTCATCTGTCCACATCCTCGATAAAGTGAGCATCAGCCACAAGGTTTTCACAATCACACAGTCACATTTTAAAGTTATATAATTATACAATCATCTTCAAGAATCAAGATTACTGGAATATAGTTCAACAGTTTAAGGTACTTCCCTCTAGCCATTCCAATACACCATAAACTAAAAAGATATAGCTATATGATGCATTAAAATTATCTCAAGGATAATCTCTCAACTCTGTTTGAAATCTCTCAGCCACTGAACTTTATTTTGTCTCATTTCTCTCTTCCTTCTTTTGCTCAAGAAGGCTTTCTGTATTCTGTGATGCCAGAACCCCGCTCATCCCCAGGAGTCATGTTCCATGTTGCCAGGGAGATTTACACCCCTGGGAGTCATGTCCCACGTAGGAGGAGGGGCAGTGAGTTCACCTGCCAAGTTGACTTGGAGAAAGAGCCCACATATAAAGCAACAAAAGAGGTTCTCCGGGGGTGACGCTTAGGCATAATTAACAATAGGCATAGCTTCTCCTCTGCAGGAATAAGTTTCATAGAGTCAAGCCCCAAGATTGAGGGCTTGGCCTATTAAATTGGTTGTCCCAATGCTTGCAAGAATACCAAGAATTCCCCAGGTGAGGAGGTTTAATTTTTCCTCCTTTCTCCCCACTTCCAGGAGGGTTTGCAAATACTTTTTTTAGTCTCTGCCCAAATTACTCAGGGATGTATTAGGACATCCCATTGACCTGTACAAACCAAGATCTCTCACACCCTACTCAAGAGTCCATGTAATTACAGTGCTTGAATGAGCTGAACATACAAGCTAAATTAGCTAGTGTGCTACCAAAAATACTAAGTTTGCACCAAATAAACATTTTTTCCTTTGGTCTCACACACGGGTTGAAGTTTTAAAATACAGTCGATATCATCCTTTACCTTTCAGTCTGATTTACCATAGTCCTATCCAGATCAGCTTTACTCATATTTCTAGTTGAAATCTGATCACTTTTTCAACATTTTTAACAGTTGCTTATAGGGTTATGCTACTTTTCATAGCTTCATGGCTCTAACTCTGAATCTCAGTTGTCGCATAGATACCTGAAGTTCCAGGGAGTGACCAGGTTATACACAAATGACTCAGTATCTCAGAATTTAAAAATAACAGTTACAACTCCGGAATAGACGTAACTGCTGCACAAGTTTACAATGCGGGACCCTTTTCAATAGTCTTCAACCTGATAACCTGTGCTCTCAATTCCAATTCTCCGAGTTTGTACATTATAGTTAATCCATATGTGTGAGCTGGGATAAGGCCTTTTTGTTTCTGACATTTCATTCACCAGCACACTGTCCTCAAGTTTCATGCACCGAGCGCCCTGTCTCACTACTTCATTCCTTCTCGAAGCTGCTCAATAGTCTATTGTATGTATACACCACAGTTCCCCCTTCCATTCCTCGGTTGATATATCCTTGGGCTACCTCCAACCATTGCAAATCACAAACACCGCCACCATTAATACCAGTATGCCTCACCACACTTGATTGATGGTTTGATGGGGTATCCAATTGCAAGTTCAATAGTGCTTTCTCTTAGCACTTTTGAGGGCATCCGAGTTTCTGCTGTGAACACTAATACCTACAATGATTCTCATTCTTTCGTACATGACCTTCCCTTTATTTCTCATTGGAAGCCTTTGGGATGTTTAACCTATCCTTGGCGCTCTCAAATATCTAGAACATCTCCGAATCTGGATTTTTTTCATTCACCCTCCTCTATGTTTGATGTGCCTGTTCATTCTGAAGACTTCATATGTTTTTTAGTTCTGGGAAATTGGCTATTAATTCTTTTTCTCTCCTGCACTTAGTTGTCTCCTCTAGAACTTCTATTAATGGTTACTGGCTTTCCTAGATCTAGGTCTAACCTTTATGTATTCTTTTTTTTTCAGGTGCACGTCTTTTAATATTCTCATGAATTTTTCATCTCTATATTCTTTTGTTTTTTATTCTTGAAAATTCCTCAACCTTTTTGTAATCCTTTTACTGATTTTTTTAGATTTTATAAGTCATATTTTAATATATAAGAATGCTTTCTTCTCTGAATTTTTTTATCATAATACCCTGTTATTCTTTTTCTTTCATGAATGGAGTTATTTCCTGAATCTCCCTGATGAGTTCAATTTTTAAAATTTTTTATTGTTGGGTTTTTTCTTTCTTGTACTATTTCTGTATCTTTGAGCTGACGGTGGACTCTATGGATGGGAGTGAGGTTATTTGACTATCAGACTTGGTTTCAGAGGACCCAGGTAGGGAGCTGGCAGACAGGTGCCACCTGTCACTGTCAAACATCCATCAGTGTCAAATCAGAGGGGCCCTACTCTGGGGCTGTCCCTGTTCTGAAAGCCCTGTCCCCTCCTAGACTGGTTGCTCCATTTCTTTGGAGAGTATTTCTCAGTATCGGCCTGGGGTTAAGTGGTGACTCTGCACAAGCAGAAGTGAAAGTGACCAAGTCTACCATGTGGCAGCTCTGCAGCCAGACCTGCCCTCAGACTCACCCTCATTTCTGCTCCTCTTTCCTCTTCTGGTCTCCCAGCCTGACCACCTCCCCCCAGACAAAATTAAACAACCCCCTGGTACGTTACTCTATAATCTGAACTGTGGCTTCTTCTGCTCCCATTTTCCCAAAAATGTGATTTGATCTGCCTTCTGTCTTCTGCAATTATGTGACAATCTCTGGCCCTCTGATGTACAAGCCATCTTCCCCTACACTCATTCTCAGCACTTTCATAAGTTTTGTTCTGCCTCTTTTATCTGTATTTAGTTCCTCTCAATGGATTTGTAGGAGGAAAGAGGGATAAACCCACGTGCTCAGTCTACTGGCTTGAGCTGAAAGCCTGAGCTAGACTTTTTTTCTTTTAACTTTTTAAAATTGTATAATATAACATATATGCAAAGCAAAGAAAGAAAAAAGTAATAATTTTCAAAGTACACTTCAACAAGTACTTACAGAACAGATCCCTGAGTTTGTCATGAGCTACTATTCCATCATCTCAAACTTTTCCTTTTAGCTACTCCAAAACACTGGAGGCTGGAAGGAATGTTAATACAGTGATTCAGCAGCCATATGCATTTTCAAATCCCACTTTTTCTGTTATACCTCCTTCTTCTCCTTTGATCCTTCTCACAAACTATAGGGATCTTTGGGTAATGACTGTTCTGGCTTTTTCATGTTGAGAAAGGGTGTCCACACTGAAGAATCTGGGGACGTAATTAATTGATAATCCTGGAGAGGCTGGTCCCTCTGGTTTTCAGGATTTATCTGTCTTAGGAACCCTCTGGGGATCATATGTTCCAGGAAGGCAAACCTAGTGATGAAACCCAAAGAGAGGCTCAGTTACGGCCCTAGGTGTTCTTAAAAATCAACAGGAGTGATGTTGATTGAGGTTTGGCAATTGGCACTATCTAACTGAACTTTGTGTAAGAGCAGCCTCGAGAACAGCCTCTTGACTCCATTTGATCTCTCTTGGCCACGGATGCCTTATTTTATGACACTTCTTTTCCCCATTTTAGTCAGGAAAGCATTGTCAATCCCACAGTGCCAGGGCCAGACTCATTCCTGGGAGTCACGCCCCACGTTGTCAGGGAGACTCAGGCTTTTTATTGGCCTTACCTTCAAACTTTGCAACAACCTTGCAGGATAGGAATTATTATTTCCATTCCAGAGATGAGGAAACTGAGATTCAGAAAAGTTAAGGATATCTTGTCAGACTCAGGCGGGATTAGTGGACAGAGAAACTTAAAGACCAGAGGGAACGATGAGATGGATAAAAGAAGGCTGGCAGGGAAAAGCGAGCAGACTGGTTATGCTGGCCCTTAGGGCTAATACCTGAGCAGCGTGAGGAGTCACCAAGAAACAGATTTTGGCTCAAGAAAAGGAAGAGCTTTCTCACGGGCAGCGTCGCCTGGAAAGGGAGAGGGCTGTGTCAGGAGGATGACACACACCACCATGTTCTCTGCTTAGGCAGCAGAGGAGACCTCCGAGAGGCTGCACCGAATCTTCATCTGCGCAGGCCACACCTGCACAGAGCAGCATGGGCAGCAGAGAACTTGCAGGAGCCCAAGTCACAGGCCGGGGAGAGAAGTCCCTCGTTCGACCTTCAGGGAGTGCTCCAGGCCCAAAGGCAAAGACAGCGGGATTCCTCACCCAGCCCCAGCCAATCGCACCAGGCCTGAGGGGACAGTTCCCCTTGGGCTGGGGCCCCATGCTTGCCCAGAAGGGGCCAAGGACCCTCAGACCCAGACTCTGGCAGGGTGAATCGGGACGAGCTCTCCAAGAGCCGAGTGGGCCAGAAGTGTTGAAGGCCTTAGCAAAATGAATAAAGCATATGGATTAAAAAGAAATAAATAAGAGAGGGAACAAATGTGAAAAAATAATAATAGATGGATACATGGGGGAACATGTACCTATTGCAAACTATGGACTATGGGTAACAGTAATATTTAAATATTCTTTCAGTAACAGTTCACAAATGTACCACATCAATACCATCAGCCAATGGATGGGGGTGGGGGCAGGGATAAGGGGTATGGGAGGATTTGGGTTTTATTTTTTATTTTTATTTCCTTTCTGGAGTAACAAAAATGTTCCAAAATTGATCATGGGAAGGAATGCACAATTAGGTGATGATACTGGGAGCCAGTGATTGTAGACTTCAGCTGGTCTGTATGGTGTGTGAGTGCATCCCAATAAAACTGCATTAAAAAAATTGCAGAAACAAAGGAAATTATTATGGTAAAACCTGAAAGAAAGAACAAGCTACAAATCAGTTAGGCAGTCATTTTTTTTTAAAGAAGCCAAACACAGAACACAGAAGACCAGAATGTAATACACTGAAGTGTCAGCACTAGTTATGTTCATATCATAAATTTAAAATAACTTTTCCTTTTCCTCTTTCGACTATTCTGAATTTACTAAAATGTTTTTAAAAAGAAAAACCATATACATACCTACCTTGAATCAATAATTCTGCTTCAAGGAATGATGTGTCCTAAGGAAAAACAACCACCAAAATGTTTATGTTGAAGATTTCAAAACAACAAACATGTCTCAAAGTAGGCAAGCAATTCAATTAAGTGTAGACTGAATCCATTAAAATAAAACTGTAGAAGTGAAATTGATCTCGTGGGCAAATATTCATAATCTGATGGGCAATGTGGAAAGGTATTTATAAATCAGTGTGTACTGCAAGGTTCTAATGTATGTATTCTATTAAAATTTCCAAAATTGTCTAGCATAAAAAAGAAGGGAGACAAGAAGAGAGGAGGCAGAAGAGAAGGGAATGGAGAGGAGCTGGACGTAGTAGCCAGAACCAGGTGGGGAGCCAGGCCAGGTGGGGAGGCAGGCCAGGTGGGGAGGCAGGCCAGGTGGGGAGAGTGGACCAGGTGGGAAGCTAAGCCAGGTGGGGAGCTAGGCCAGGTGGGGAGCGTGGGCCAGGCGGGGAGCCAGGCCAGGTGGGGAGGTAGACATGGTGTTTCTTAAACTGAGGCACAGCTGGCTTGAATTATCACATATATTTTGAAAACAAAGAAAGAACGGAATACTTGAATACCATGTCGTGGCCTGGGAAACCTGGGCCTTAAAACTGTAACACACATAGGCCCAGGGGAGGCTCGCCTTGTACTCCATGCCTGACATAGTCATCCACCTTCCCTTGCCGATTACTTCCCTAAGCCCTCTCACTGGTCTCGGATTTGAGGCCCCAGACGCCTTTTCAGGGAACAGGGCTAGGCACGACTATCCGAATTTGACAGAGGGTGAAACAGAGGTTCAGATATTTCAATGACTCACCCAAGGTCCTGCAGCAAGCCGAGAGAAGTCACAGTTGGAAAGCAGATCTCCATGGCGCCTTTCCATACATGTTCTAGCTGCCAAAGTCTTCGCGGTGTGTTATGAGGATAAAGTAGAGCAGGATTTCTCAACCTTGGCACAACTGACATTTTGGGTGGCATAATCTTTCTTTGTGGGGGTCTGTTCTGTGCTTTGTAGGCTGTTTAGCAGCATCTCTGGCCTTTACACACCAGATGCCAATAGAGTGCACACATGCACACACACACACACACACACACACACCAGCTGTGAAAACCAAAACTGTCTCCAGACATTGCCAATGTCCCCTTGGGGCAAAATCACCCATAGTTAAGATTAGGTTAGATTAAACTGTCCCAGGGTCATTCCTAGGAGAAGGCCATGCTGCCTGTCCCCGCACCTTGGGGCAGGAGTGGGGAGATGGTACATGGGGAAAGGTGAGAGGGGAGATTGGTTTATTTTTAAAGGCATGAATTATTGTATGACTTCACTTATATGAAATAACGAGAAGACGTAAATTCATAGAGGCAGAAAGAAGATTACAGGGCATCAGGGGTGGGGTCCCTTGGGGCACGGGGCGTTATTGCTTAATAGGTACAGAGTTTCTGTTTGGGGTGATGGGAAAGTTTCAGTAATGGATGGTGATGACGGTAGCACAATGTTGTGAATATAATTAACACCACTGAATCGTATATTCAGAAGTGGTTAAACTGGGAAATGTTAGGTTGTATGTACGTTACCATAGTAAATTTTTTTTTTCAAATAAAAGGCATGGATGCTCCCACTGTGGTTAGACTCCAAGCAGCATTTATCTTATCATGTGCAGATTTTTTTTAATCTATCGGCTTCATGTCACCCAAAGACTGTGGGCTCTCGGAGAAGATGGGCATCATGTCATTCATCATTGTACTCGCTGTCCCTAGCACAATGTCTGGATGAAGACAATGCCCAATAAACGTGTGTGGCACAAGATGAGAGATTTTCCCACCACGTTCCTCTCTAGGCAAAGTAGGATGGTAACTTCATATATATATAATTCAGCCTGACTGCTTTCATGACCCAGCCTTCAAGGGGTCCTGCAAAGTCAGAACTTCTCAATTCTTACATTCTTCATTCACTCATCATCCAAAGGATACCTTAGGTGTGTGCAGAACTGTGCTAGGTGCAAAACAGGGAGAGGAAGGAAGCAACACTCCCAGTCCCTGCCTTTGGGGAGCTCAGACTTTGGTGGGGAGATTAAATGACTCTCCAAGAGGGTAGAAAACATCTAAACAAAGCCCTCACAGAAGTTCCCAGGAGGGGAAGCTATGTCTGGCTGCAGGCAGGGCTAAGGGCTTCCTGAAGGAGGTGGCATGAACAGGGCCTTGAAGGACATGACAGATTTTATACCCATAGATACTGCGGACAAGACATCACAGAAGGAAGTAACAGCCTGAGCAGAAACACAGAGTCAGGAAAGCTTGGGGTATATTTCTGGGGTATCATGGATTACACTTGATTAGCACAGGTAGGAGGGGAGAGGGCCATGGAGAATTTGGGACATTAGGCTAAGGGGAACTGGGGTCCACTATTGGCTTGTCCCAGATCCTCAAAGATTTCTGAAAAGGAAAATGATAATGAGAGTTACTGTTTGTTGAATACCTATTATGCTGAGCAATTTGAATGAAGAATCTTTTTAATTCTCACCACAACCCAACAAGTAAGGAATATTATCATCCCCATTGTATAGCTTAAAGAAACCGGGGGGATTTGAACTCAGTTCCAGTCTGACACGAGTGCCAGTTGATCTTAGGCACTGCAGTCCCTCACGGCATTTCGGAAGAAGAATCTGGCAGCAAGGTCGGAGTGGTCTGGGGATGGCCTCAGCCTTGTGCAAGGGCCAAACTTCCATGAGAAGGTGGCCCCTGGTCCCCAACCCACCTGATGCTCAAATCAATTCAGCCAGAGCCCAGGATTTGCTCGAACTTAATGACTAATTGCCTACACTCCTCACTGTAATAGGGAGATGTTGTCCCTATTACAAGGAGATGGTTCCGTCCCTTGGAGAACACCTGGCATCACAGGTCCTTACAGCCAAGAGCAAACTCTGGGAACTGAGATACTGATGCAGCTCTTTGGGTTAACTTAGCCACTTTATGAAACCAGAAAGAAGGGAGGCAGCCCTTCCCCCACTTTCCCTTCCTCAGCACACCCCATCTTACACGCGACTATAAAGAAGCACTCAATTTCGAGTCATGGCCTTCAGAACCCATACCAAAGCGCTGATGCCTGCCTAGAGAGGATGCAGGAGCAGAGAGAAAACAGAACCCAGCAGCTGAGCTGGCTTTCCGCATTCAGGGGCTCAGCCTGGTGAAAGGCAGTGTTTCCCTGACTGCCTTATACTTAAATTTATTTTAAAAGGAAACCTTATATTATTATTATGAATCACTTGCCGTAAAGAGAAGGAAATCTTGGAGATAAATACAGAAAAAAAAATAAAGCAAGGTAATTAAATTTCTAGACAGATTCTGTGGAATGCTGAGGCTCCCTCCTCTGTGCTTTCCCTGACTCCTGACCCTCTCTTTGTTACAAAGGGGAGATTGGCAAGTGTAGGTGGAGAATTGAAGACAGCCAAGCACTAAGCTGAGTCTCCTTGAGGTAATCAAGAAGAATGGTAGAAAAGAGTATATCTCCTTGTGATTAGAGGTTAGTTTATAAAATCAGCTTACTCTGGGAAGCTGAACCAGTGGAATCAGACTCGGAGTCTAGAGACATGGTGCAAGTGCTGGCTTCAATGCAGCCTTACTGTGGACTTTGGACAAGGCCCCTGCTGTCTCTGGGACTCCTCATCTGTTAAAATAAGGCAGATGGTGCCCATGGCATGGGTTGACAGTTGGAGTCTCAGAGTCTCATTCCAAACTCTGGAGCAAGTGGGTCAAGAATAGGACAGGGGAGCAGAGGGGCACTTTGCCAATGGAGAATAAGACTGCGGGTTCATCAACAATCCAGTGACAGGAGAGAAGCCAACGTCAAAAAAGGCTAGAATTTAGGTCCCCAGAACCTAGCTGTTGCAGCTCACAATGGCTGCCCCAGACTCAGAGACTTGGTCCCTGACAGATAGGAGCTGGGTTCCCTAATGTTGTGGGGCGGGACCTTGCTCAGGGTAGGGCCTGCCTGAGAGAAGAGCTGACTGACCTTCACGGGGAGGTCTGAGACCTTTCAGCGTGCTTGGATGCAGGAAGTCACCTGTGGGTTGACTGAGGACTTCACAGGCTGTGGAGGGCCCACCTGAGGCATTTTCCAAGGGCAACAGATCTGCCTTATGTGTAGAGAGGATGAATCCTGCCATTGTTGTAGACCAACCACTTTGTGATTCTACACTGTGTAGTAGGTGCTTCATAACGGAAATTCATAGCAAATGGATTTAAAGGTAGCAGGGCAGTTCCCAGGAAATTACTCTTTGATAGTTAAGAATTACTGGAAAAGAAAGTACCGAAGCCATTCAGCACCGATTCACATTGTCTGGGTCTCTTCAGAAGACACCTGATACCTGCATTTCCAGGTTCCACTCAGATGGTACTGAGGAAACCCATTTGCCCAAGTCCGGCTAATGGAATGATTAAAAAAAAAAAAGTTATGCATCTTGGGTGCACAAGTGGTTCAGTGGTAGAAAGCTCACCTGCTATGAGAGAGACGGGGTTTGATTCCTGACCCATGCACCCAAAAAGCAAGAAACAAACAAAAAACCACCAACAACTACAAAAGAATTATGCATCTTAAATGCTTTCTGAGAACAGAACACTTCAAGGTAGTGCTGTGGTTAGAATCTCCAGAAAGGGAATACAGAACCTCAGGAAGGAGTTGAAGCAAGGTTTAAAATAGGGAGGTATCAAGGCAGGCTGAATTGCCTCAACCATGGATTCAAATCTTGGCTCTGGGGCAAGTCTGAGGCTCAGGTTCAAATCTGAACCTGTAAGGATACTTACATGAAAGATATGGACTGTTAGTCATTAGCAGTCATCTGGTCAAGCCAATGGGGCATAATCTTGGGGTGGTGGTGGTGGTGGTGAGAGGAGGAGGTTTCCCCCAGTTCACAAAGAGCTTGACCAGAAGTGGGAACAATACTTGGGGCCCCTTCTTGATCACCAGCTAGAACTTTGGACGCAATTACTCATTCAACAGTCATTCCGTTGGTAATTCCAGATCTCACCAAAAAATTACTTCATTTGTAAATAGCATGTTTGCAACCTCTTTTGGCATGCTTTCGCGTACCTAAGCTCCTAAAAAATTGGCCAACTGTTCAGTTCCAGAATAGTAAATTGGGAAACTCTTTGAGGGCAATGTCATAATTCTAATCCTGCCCTGGACCAATTTCAACCAGGGTGTGGAATTTACTGGGCTCCTTGCTTCTTTCTGAGATCAACTGGGGATTTTGTCTTTTATCATTGTGACTCTGAGTGATCTCAGTTCTCAGCCTTCCTGGTCCGTCCTGCTGGGTCTGATGGATAAGCCCCAAATTAATTGAAAAGATGAAAGCCTTATGAACTCCCTTGTCCTAGGAAGCACTGGAATTGGTACAGGGCCCAATTGGTGTGAGGGATAGATATCTGTAACTCAGGTAGCCCAAGCTGACACCTGCACTCTGGGGCTGCCTCATTTCAGAAAGCACAGAGCCGAGGCACACGATGGGACCGAGTGTCAGGTAGGAGCTTTAGCTCTCTGCAGTGTCCTCACTCCACCTTGTCTCAGGCTCCTCATTTGTAAGTGATAGGGGCCTGCTCTGAGAGCTCTCCAAGTGCTAGCCTATTTAAGCAAGGTAACAGGGATCAAGAGTATTAGGACTTGAAGGGTATGTTGCAAATTTCAATAGGGCTGTCATGGCAAGCAATTTTAAATAGGGCTGTCACGGTAGGCTTCATTAGAAAGTAAGATTTGAACAAAGACTTAAAAGCAAAGAAAGAAAGCCAGGTAGATACCTGGGGGAGGAGCACCACAGTCAGAGAACAGTGATAAATAAATTCAAGCCATGAGAAATTTACAAGAGGCAGAGGGGAATAAAGGTGGGGGTGAGGGGAGCCCCTGGAAGGAAATTCCTACACAAAAGGGTCCTCTGAGGTCATGGATGCTGGGAACTGAGGACAGAAGACCCAGCTGTATGAAGGAGGTGGGTAGTGAGGTTTAGAAGGACATGGTAGTTTTCAGACCCCTCAATATTCTGGCCACCCTTGGACAGGAGTTGATATCACCGTCACAGAGCCCCAGTCCCAAGGAAATCTGAGAGGCCCTAGGGGAAAGGGAGAGCAATTGGCCTTGACTGAGTTACTGAGCATGTTGGAAGGCACAAATCACTTGACATGAAGGTCCTAGAGAGAAGGCCCGAAGGGTAGGGGCAGTACAGGGGCAGGACTGGAGAGGAGTGAGTCCAGAGTGCCCCTTGGCAAAACAAAAACAAAACAGAACAAAAATGGGCGGTGCTAGAATTGGGAAGCTCTGAGATTGGAAATCCCATGAAGCTATTGCTGACAACGAACTAGGGCTTCAAATAAAACGTTTTGATATGTTAGATGATATCTCCTCCTCTAATTTCCCTTTGTCTTCTTCCCCTTTCTCCTTCTCCTTTTTCCTTATTTCTTCAACCTTATTGAAACTTAAACTCATTGGATCTGTAAAGGCCAAGAGAAACCAACAGGCTCCACCCCTCAGTTGAGGCCATTTGGAGGCCCCCAAGTGCCTAATTTTGGAGTGTGGGTGGGGGTGTTTCCAACCAACATTTTAAATTACTTGTTCAGTTCAGATTTAGAGCAGAGGCTCAGTTTTGCCCAAAGGACAGCTGGAGCAGTGCTCAGTCTCTTCTTCAGAGTCCTGAAATCCTCCTCCCAGCAAAATCAAAGTCTGGAAACTCACCAAATCCCCTTTCCTTACGAGGTGGTCTCAGGACCTCCAATTATAACTCAAGGTCAAAAGACTCCAAAGATGCAGACTCCAGGGGGCATCTCTTTTGTTTGTTTGTTTTTGTTTTTTATTGGTGTTTTTTAACTTGTTAATTTTTTTAAACATAAACACTAACATTCTTACCATATGATCATTCCGTTCTTGGTATATAATCAATAACTCACAATATCATCACATAGTTGTATATCCATCACCATGATCACTTCTTAGAACATTTGCATCAATCCAGAAAAAGAAATTCATACTTACCATACCCCCTCCCCCTCCCCCTCACTGATCACCAGCCTTTCAATCTACTAAATTTATTTTAACATTTGTTCCCCCTATTATTTATTTTAAATCCATATGTGTTACTGATTTGTCCATAAGGTAGATAAAAGAAACATCAGACACAAGGTTTTCACAATCACAGTCACATTGCAAAAGCTATATCATTATACAATCATCTTCAAGAAACATGGCTACTGGAACACAGCTCTGCATTTTCAGGCACTTCCCTCCAGCCTCTCTGTTACGCCTTATGTGCTAGTTTGAAAGGATGTATGGACCCTAGAAAAGCCATGTTTTAATCAAAATCCCATTTTGTAAAGGTAGAATAATCCCTATTCAATACTATATGTTTGAAACTGTAATCAGATCATCTCCCTGGACATGTGATTTAATCAAGAGTGGTTGTTAAACTGAATTAAGTGATGACATGTCTCCACCCATTTGGGTGGGTCTTAATAAGTTTCTGGAGTCCTATAAAAGTGGAAACATTTTGGAGAATGAAAGAGATTCAGAGAGAGCAGAGCAGAATGACATAGCCATGAGAAGCAGAGCCAACGACCTTTGGAGATGAAGAAGGAAAATGCCTCCTGGAGAGCTTCATGAAACAGGAAGCCAGGAGAAAAAGCTAGCAGATGACACCATGCTTGCCATGTGCCCCTCCAGATCAGAGAGGATCCCTGACCATGTTCACCACGTGCCTTCCAGATAAGAGAGAAACTCTGGCTGTGTTTCCTATGTGCCTTTCCACTTGAGAGAGAAACCCTGAACTTCATTGGCTTTCTTGAACCAAGGTATCTTTCCCTGGATGCCTTAGATTGGACATTTCTATAAACTTGTTTTAATTGGGATATTTTCTCGGCCTTAGAACTGTAAACTATCAACTTATTAAATTCCCCTTTTTAAAAGCCATTCTGTTTCTGGTATACTGCATTCTGGCAGCTAGTAAACTAGAGCACCTTAACTAAAAAGGGGATATCTATATAATGTGTAAGAATAACCTCCAGGATAACCTCTCAACTCTGTCTGAAATCTCTCAGCCATTGACACTTTATTTTGTCTCATTTCCCTCTTCCCCCTTTTGGTTGAGAAGGTTTTCTCAATCCCTTGATGCTGAGTCCCAGCTCATTCTAGGATTTCTGTCCCACATTACCAGGAAGGTCCACACTCTTGGGAGTCATGTCCCACGTAGAGAGGGGGAGGGCAGTGAGTTTGCTTGTCATGTTGGCTGAGGGGGATGGCTCACATCTGAGCAACAAAAGAGGTTTTCTGGGAGTGACTCTTAGGACTAATTTTAAATAGGCTTAGCCTATCCTTTGCAGGGATAAATTTCATTTGAACAAACCTCAAGATTGAGGGCTCAGCCTATTGGTTTGGTTGTCAGGGGGCATGTCTTAAAAGACCAGAAACAGGATTTGGGTGTGGGGATGGGGGAGTGATAAAGGCCCCTGGGGAGGACTCACAGAGGAACTTCCCTTCTGAGAAGGCAATGGGTGCTCCAACCGAAGGCTGAATGCTAACTCCTTCAACCCCCACCTTTCAGACATTTCACTGCAGGGATCCTGGGATAACTTTCTTTTTTAATTCTCTCTTGAGATAAGCCTTGTTCCTATGAAGTCCCATGCAGCTGTGTGAACAGTGCTTACACTGCACGCAGAGAAAGTGAGCGGGGCTCTGGGCCTGAGTGTCAGGTAGGAGGTTATAGCTACCCAAGCATTAATAAATAAGTTCAGACATCTTTTCCTTTCATTTTGCAGCCTAATCTTTATTCCAAGCATTTATCAATCTTATATTATCTAGTCTCCCTTTTTAAAATAGAAGCATCTTACCACTTTCCCCTAATTCCAACATATCCACTTCCTGTATGTTTAGCAGGGGATGTACTCCTACTGATCCCTATAGTTTTCCTCTTTATGGTTGGGTGTGATGAAAACAAAAGGTTGTGTTTCTTTTTTCTTAATTTTCCAGATATAAAATTGCATTTCCATTTGTTTCTTCAAATTGCTCATGTGACCTTCCCCAGTTAGAAACTGCTGCCTTAAATACAGTTTCCCCATCTCTGGGCAAGACCACTCTTTCTGAACAGCCCCCCTGATTGTAGATTGGGAGACCTGGGATTTGGCCAAGGTGCCCCCTCCCCCATCACCCTCTGAGGTAGCCCCTGAGAGTGAGGTAGTGGCAAAGTTCCTTAAGCTCATCTGTTGTGAGGGGTGGTGTCAGGGGCGTCACCACTCTCACATCCTGCTGGCCATCCATCTTGGGCAGCTCTGATAAAGGCATTGACAGTTGTCAACAGGGAGACCTCCTGGGGCCCTTACAGCCATCCAGACCACCGTTCTCTTTTTACAGATGGAGAAATTGAGGCCTAATGGGGGAAGGGATATCCAAAACCCTCCAACATGTTGGCAACAGAACGAACACCAGAACACAGCTCTCTAGACTGGTTTTTCCCATGAAGCATAGGTTTGGGGGTTGAATTCTGGCACACTTATCAGGCCACACGCCCTACACCTTCTCTGTACTCTGCACACCTGCTGCCAGGTCCCTTGCATTAGCAGAACAGTTCCGCTTGGGCTCTCCAATGAGGCTGGGCCTGGGTTCAAATCCTGCATCTGTCACTTATTAGCTGTGTAAACTCAGATAAGCTTCAGCTTCAATGAGGTTCTATCTTCTCGTCTTTACAGTGGGGATGTGTTAAGTCTTCTTACCCAAGTTAAGTGCCCAACACAGAGCGAGGGTCCAGTAAATGATAGCTAGTCAAACACCATCAGCCTTCTATGTCCAGTGCAGGGCCCAGGAGGCGACATTGGATAATGGCTTGTTGAGATAATGAATGAGACAGGATAAGGAGGCTGAGGTTCAGAGCAGGTAAATGACCTGCCCAGGGTCACATAGCTACTATAGAAGGAGATTCCAACTCAGGACTTTGCTTCACCACTACTGCCGTTGGATAGAATAGTTTACAGTTAAGCACTAGAACCTTAATTTCAAGGGTTTCTTATCTGAAAACACAGCAGAAGAAACAGATAAAAGAAGAGTTGCTTCCCTCTGCAGCTAGGATGCAGACACCATCTCCATTTTCAATCTCATCTCTCATGCCCCACACCTCACCCTCCCATCCCTGCTGATCACCCAGCTCTGTCCTTCAGACTTCCCAGAACCTCGCTCCTGCAAAATCCATTGCCAGGCCCTTGCAGAGCCAAGGTTTGTGATTCTCTCCCCATTTAACAGATGAGGGAAGCGAGTCCTGGAACAGTAGGGTGGCTGATGAATTGGCCACTGGATTCTGAGGTCCAGGGCCTACTCTGCCTCTAGCTGGCTGGGACCTAGGCTGGTCCCCTCCTCTCTGGGCCTCACTTCTTACTTGTATAATGGAGGGACAGAAAGGAGCCCAGGATCTGAAGGTTCTTGTCGGGGGTGGGGGTGCGGGGTTTGGGGGCGGGTGGAACTGAAGGGTGCCCCCTTCTACTAGCACGGTGTAGGTGCACTAATCAGCGCCCGGATTAAGGGCTCTTCCTGCTCTCATATCAGCACCCCATTTGGACGAATCTGGTCCCCCGAGAATTTTAAAATAAGATGAACGAGAGGCAGAGAAGGGCTGGGAATTACGCAAAGCCCCTTTTTCTGCCTCTCCACTCTCAGAGGGGGGAAGTGCGGGCTGTCACCCGTCCGCAGCTGCAGCGGCCGACGAGAACCCAGTCGTACACACGGCGGCGGGCACACACGCGGGCGGGGAGGGTCCCTCGGCCGTGCGCACCGGGGAGTGTGGGACGGCTGCGCGCACACGGCGAGGAGTTGGGGAGGGCAGCGTGCCCCAGCCTTGCACACGGCAGCGAAGTGGGGTGGGGGGGACACACACCGGCGCGGGCAGGAGCGCCCCCAGCCGTGCACACAGCGGGGTGGGGTACCGCTGCCGCACTGCGCCGGTGTCTGCGCGCACAGACTCGGAGAGTGGGCGCCATGCGCAGGGGCCGGCGCCGGGCGGGCTTTGCAGGCGCGCCCCCGCCTCGGGGCTATAAAAGCCGCTAGCCAAGCCGCGCGACCAATTGCCCGCAGAAGCCCAGCTCAATCGCCACCAGCGGCTGCTCGCCTGGACATGGACCCCGAGACCTGTCCCTGCCCTACTGGTGAGCCTCCACCCCCAATCTGCGGCACAACGCGCCACTTTACACGCGCCACGGCTCAAGGACATTTGGGGAAAGGGCCCCTTTTCTCCTATTTAACCTCATGAAGGGTGGGCATAGCATTGCCCCGAAGGGCACTTTGACACCCCACACGTCTCCTTTTAGGTCTGGGGACCCCGAGTTTCACCACATTAACCCTCCCTGTGGCTCTCCTGCTCTAGGTGGCTCCTGCACCTGTGCTGGTTCCTGCAAATGTGAGGGATGCAAATGCACCTCCTGCAAGAAGAGTGAGTGTGGGGTACCCCCCCCCCCGCCTGCTCTGCACCCTCCCCTCCTTTCCCCTGAGGCAGCATCTGATCATGCAGTATACAGAGACACCCCCACTCCCAATCCCCCTATTACCTTGCTTCTGAAATATTGCTGGAGACTAAAATACAGATACTGGGGCCCCACTTGTTGATTCAGTGGAGCCTAGGGAGGGAAGGTACTTTTGTAAATTTCCAGATGATTCTAAAGGGTGGGGAGGATTGTAAACAGCTACTCTGATCCAACCCCTTCCTTCGAACTCCAGCTCTCAAGACCACCTGGAAAAGCCATTAGTGAAGCCAAGGATCAGCTCTGGAATTAGGATCCCCTGGCCCCCTCAGGCCCCTCTCAGGCTGTGTGGACATCTCCCAGCATGCAGCAGAGAGCTGGGGTGGGGAGGAGGTGGGAGGGCGCGCCCCCTTCCCTTGTGTGTAAGGCTAGGCACAGACCCCCTGCCCCTCCACCATGTCCGTTCCCCTAGTCTGTCCTTCGAGGCCCCTCTCAGATGCCATTTACCCTGTGATGCTTTCTTCTTAAGGCCTAGCACTGCTCCCACCTGGGCCTAACCTGGCCATCTCCGGGACTCCCCAGCATTTACCAAAGGGCCTGCGGGATGGTTACTGCTCCCTTGCAGCTGGCACAGCGTAGATGCTGAGTCAGATCAGGCATGAGACTGGGAAAGGAACAGTGACCCTAGCTGAACTCCCAGCCACCAGCACTGGTCCCTCTCACACCTCCCCTTTGAAGGGAGTAGATGGAGGGGAGGGAGAGGCTATCAGACCCTGCACTAACACCTCCCTGCCTCCACCTTTTACCTGCAGGCTGCTGTTCCTGCTGCCCTGCAGAGTGTGAGAAATGCGAGAAGGACTGTGTGTGCAAAGGTGGGGAGGGGGCCGAGGCCGAGGCAGAGAAGTGCAGCTGCTGCCAGTGAGGATGTGTTCCTGGAGTGGAGCTTGTAAATGGTCCTGGGCGTCCTAGTGCAACCTCTGGCGAATGACAATAAATCCCATGAACAGCATGAGCCTAGGACTAGTCTTTTCTTAAACAGGGGAGGGATGGAGGGTGGGGAGTGGGGAGGGAGAGGCTAATAGGAGGGAACCCCCAGTTGAGAAGGGAAATCCTGAGACTGGACCCGGGTCTCTCTGGGACTGAGACAGAGCTCTGGAGAACCTCCTTCCCCACCTTCAAATGGCACGTAATCCTCCTGCTAAGTCATGCTTAACTCTGGGAAAATTGGGGAGAACACACCCATCTAGGTTTTTGTCCTTCTCCAACCTCTTAGCTTGTAGAATAGAGGTCAGAGGGAGTTAGAACTGAATTCCCAGGCCCAAGTCCTGTAGGTCCCAGAATTTTCTAGCTGCTCCTGCAAAGCTGCTTATTGTCAGGGGAGGAGAGTGCAGGAGGCCCAGGGGTCTGTCTTGGCAAACACTCAGCTGCGTTTCCAAGGTCACCTCTCTTAATAGCCTGTCTCCTGGCTCTTGAAGCAGATTGTTCGGCTCCTTTTCAGACCTTTACACTTGGCAATTCCTCTCCATTCCCTTCTTTTTCTTCAAGTGGAATGGGTAATAGGAGCTTTTATCTGCGGTTGTTGTGGTTTCAGTCCTTGACAAAAGAGAACACTCAAATCTCCCTGGGTTGGCTAAGAAGGGAGAAATAGAGTTTGGGGAGATAAAAAGTTCCCAGATAAGAAGAAGAAACTTCCAAACACATCGGTTTTCCTCCTAGTTAGTTTTACAGAACAGTCTGCTCAAAAGTTCACCAGGATGTTTTCTTTTAACCCTAACAGTTGAGTTTAGAAAAGGAAAACACAAGAAAAGTCATGCCAATTTGTAAAGGAGCAACGAAAGGGCTTGCTCTACTCTGCTAGCACTGCTTATTGTAAGGATCTGAGAAGTGGCATAAGCTCAGGAATAGATCAAGTGGTCCACAAAGAGACCCCTGCGAAGCTGGAATTAAGAGATGATCAAATCGGTGGGGAAAGATCACTAGTCAGTGGAGCATGTTAGGACACCTGTCTACCCTTTTCTCTATCGTAGAAAAAATACATCTCAGTTGACTTAAACACATAGGAGCAAAATCCAAAGCTATAAAAGAATTTGAAGAGGAAAACAGGAGAATGTTTATTACTTTTAAAGAAAGCACATAACAGAAAAGATTGATAAATTTGAGATCACTTAGTTAAGTCCCCTTAAGTTTATTATCTTGTTTGATCTTCACGACTCCAGAAGAAAGGAACAATCATTGTACCCATTTTACAAATGGGGAAATAGGACTTAGGGTAATCCTACCTGCATGAGGTCAAGTAGATAGAATATGGGAGAGCCAGTATTGAACCCAGGCTATCTGACACAAAAGTCTAGACTCTCAAACTCAGTCATGCATTGTTTTCTCACTGCTGACATGACTTGTGTTATAAAAAGCCAAAAAACAGAAAAAATAAAGCTAAAAGAAAAGATCGCTGGAAGAAAACATTGTGTGTCTGTATGACAAATGACCTATACCTACAATATAAAAACAACTCACGTGAGCTGATAAGACAGACAGTTCAATTTTTTTTTGAAAAAGATATGCTAAAGTGAATGAGCAATTCATGGAAAAGTAAACTTGAAAAGCCAAAGAACAAAGGAAATAATGCTCAACCTCATTTGCTCTTAGGGAGATGTATATTAAAATAACATCTTGCCCATTGGTTTGGCAAAAATAAAAGATTGTTATCTTTTTTATTAGGTGTAAGAAAAGGTCATGAACCCTCTGGGGGAAGTGGAGGGCATTTGTACAGTGTTTACTGAAATTAACAATGCACATACTTTCAATCCAGGAAGTTCACTGTACTATCATTTGTAACAACAGAAATCAGGAAACACGCTAACTGTCCTTCAGCAGAGAAATAGTTTAAAAATGTGCCTACTGGGCATGTAATCCAAACAATGAGGTAAGGTTCTGGGTATTACTACAGAAGAGTCTCCACAACTTACCATTAAATAAAAATAGCAAGCTGTAGAATAGTACATAGAGTAAAATGCTAATTATGTAAAAAGGGAAATAAAAATTCCAAATTTCTATAGGTATGTATAAATGAATGTAAATGCATAGAAGAGGAGTAGGATCTCCCAAATTCCAGCAACCTGCTTTCTGTCTCTACAAATTTGCCTTTCGTAGAAATTTCACATATATGGAATCATGCAATAGGTAGTCTTCTGCATCTGAGTTTTTTCACTGAACATAATGGTTTTGAGGTTCACCAGGTTTCATGTATCAGTAATTCATTATTTTTTGCTGTTTAGTGTTTCACTGTATGGACATACCACATTTCATATATCCATCCACCAACTGATGGCTAATTTGGGTTGTTTCTACTTTTTGGCTATTATGAATGACTGCTGTGTACAAGTCTTCGTGTGGATATATATTTTTAGTTCTCTTGGGCAGGGATCTAGGAGTGGAATTCTGGGTCATATATTTATTCAACTTTTGAAGGAACTGCCAAATTATTTTCCAAAGTGGCTGAACCATTTTACACTTCCACCAGCAATGCATAAGGGTTCCAATTTCTCTACAAACTCACCAACATTGTTTATCACCTTTTTGATTATGACTGTTTTAGTAAATATGAAGTGGTATCTCTTTGTGGTTTTAATTTGCAATTCCCTAATGACTAATGATGTTGAGCATCTTTTCAAGTGCTCATTAGCCATTCATGTATTTTTTGATAAAATATCTATTCCAAGATTTTGCCCATTTTTAATGAGTTATTTGTCTTATTGAATCATTAAAGTTCTTTACATAGTCAGAATACAAGTCCTTTTTAAGACATATATTTTGTCAATATTTCTTTTTAGTCTGTGGCTGGTCTTTTCATTTTGTAAATGTTGTCTTTTGAAGCACACAAGTTTTAGATTTTGATGAAACCCAACTTCGTTTTTTTCTTTGCTGGATTGTGCTCTTGGCATCATATATAATCTCTTTGCCTAACCCAAGGCCATGAAGATTTTCTCCTGTGTTTTCCTCCAAGAGTTTTTAGGTTTTAACTCTTAACATTCAAGACAATGATACATTTTGAGTTACTATTTGTAGGATGTACAGTAAGGATCTAAGTTCTTTCTTTTTTTTAACATGTGGATATACAGTTGTCCCAGTAACATTTGTTGAAAAGTCTATCCTTTCCCCATCACCATTTAGTTTGCCAGGGCTGCTATAACAAATACCACAAACTGGTTGACTTAATAGGAATTTATTGTCTCACAGTTGGGAAGGCTAAAAGTCTGAAATCAAGATATCGGCAGGATGAGGCTTTCTCTGAAGTCTCTAGTGTTCTGATGGTGCCTGGCTGGCCACCCAGAATCCGTAATTCAATCTCCGCCTCTCTCACCTGGCACTCCACCTCCTTCCGTCTCCCCTCTGGCTTCTATTTCCAAGTCCAAATTCCCTTCAGTTATAAGGACTACAGTCACTTCAGATTAGGGCCCACCTTAATTCCCTTTGGCCTCATCTTTTTTTTTTTTTTTAATTTATTTATTAATTAAAAAAATAAGAAAAAATAAAAGAACATACATAATCAGTAATTCACAATATCATCACCTAGTTGCATATTCATCATTTCTTAGAACATTTGCATCAATTCAGAAAAAGAAACAAAAAGACAATAGAAAAAGAAACAAAACGAACACAGAAAAGAAAAAAAAAGATTATACCTATCATACCCCTTACTCCTTGCCTTCATTGATCACCAGCATTTCAGACTAAATTTATTTCAACATTTGTTCCCCCTATTATTTATTTTTATTCCATATGTTCTACTCGTCTGTTGACAAGGTAGATAAAAGGAGCATCAGACACAACCTTTGGCCTCATCTTAATAGAATCTTCAAAGGTCTTATTTACAAATGAGTTCACACCCACAATTCCAGGGCTCAGGACCTGAGCATGTCTTGTGGGTACATAATTCCATTCTCGACACAAACAAATTAACTTGGCTCCTTTGTTGAAAATCAATTGTCCATAGATGCAAGGGTTTATTTCTGGACACTCAATTCTTTCTAATAATAAATGCCTATCCTTGTACCAGTCCCACCCTGTCCTGATTACTGCAGCTTTATAGTAAGTTTTGAAATTAGATAGTGTAGAGTCCTCCAACCTTGTTCTTTTACCAGTGATATTCTTTATTTTTGCTTTCCCATCATTCAGCCTATTAACAAATGACCTTTTCTGTCTTCTGATGGAATATTGAGCAGACACAGGAGACATGTCCAGAGCTGGCCATCTCACTCAGTCACCCGAACCATTTCATCATAACAAATATTTGTGAACACCTACAATACTTTATGCTGGACACTGAAGGTGGATGAAAAGACATGGTCTCTGCCCTTTGAGGAGCTCATGGACTGGAATCCTGGAGATTCCAGGAGAACCTGGAGTGGAATCCTGGATGCTTTAGAGTTGGAAGAAACTTTCAGGTCCTGGGACCTGGGCTCTCCTCATTCTAGAGACAGGGAGAATCAGAGAGAAAGGAGCGGTACAAATAAAATGCTCTGGTGGCTTTAGAAAGAGAAAGTCCCCATCGGGCTGAGGACCAGGGAAGATGCCTAGGAGGAAGAGGAAGGAGGAAGAGACATTACAGGGCTTTTGGGGGTGGTAGCTGGAGAGCAAGGAGAGTGTCAGGTGTGTTTGGAGAAGGGCTTAGTATCACTGGGCCTGATCCTAGAGCAGAAGTGCAGGACTGGGGACACGTAAGACCAAAAGGGGAAGTTGAGGCCTACTTGGAGGGGAGGGGTGATGGAGAGGGAGTTCAGTTTCTACCTGGATTTGGGCTTTCAAATCTGGCTCTCCCCAGACACCCCTCAAGAAGCTCCTCGCTGGCTGCTGGAAGGATTCAACATTTCTACATTCCTCTGCATTATTAAGCATACTCTGTGGGCCAGGTACTGTTCCAGGTGCCAGAGCTCGGAAGTAAGCACAACAGACCCAGTCCACAGCCTAGTGGGGAGACAGTCAAGAAACAAAAGGCCACCAACAACAGAATCTTCCATGGCAGACGGCGGCAGAGTGGCTCAGTGCACAGTCCCCAGAGCCAGGCTGCCCGATGGGCCACTTACTGGCGAAAAGATTTTGGGCAACATTTCTTAACCTCTCTGAGCCTCATTTTCTCCCTCTGTAAAATGTGAATAGTAACAGTCCCTATTTTATAGGACTGTCAGAAGGATTAAATGAGGTGATTTATAAAGTACCTAGCACCTGGCACAAGATCTGTGCTATATAAGCATTAGCTGCTTTACTTCTAGTCACTGTGATTTTATAGAGAGTACTTCAGAGAAAGAGAGCATTTGCTGGTAACAGAGGGACACTGGCTATTTTGGATCCAAGAATGGCCTTTAAACTGAGACCCAACGATGAAGAGGAGAAAGGAATGGAGAGAACATTCTAAGCAAAGGAGCCCCGGGTGCAAAGAAACTGAAACCAGACAACCTCGCATTGCCTGCGTCTGTGGGGTAGTCAGAGTTGTTTTTGTTTTTTGTTTTTTAATTTTATTAGAGAAGTTGTGGGCTTACAGAACAATCATGCATTAAAAACAGGATTCCCGTATACCACCCTATTGCTAACACCTTGCATTGGTGGTACATTTGTAGCAATTGATGAAAGCACATTTTTATAATTGTACTATTATCTGTAGTCCACAGCTTCACTTAGGGTACGCTGTTTGTGTTGTACAGTCCTGGTAGCCAGACTTTTAAGATGACCCCCAATGATCCCAGCCTCCCAGCAGTCATGCCCGGGTGTATCTCCTCCCCTTGAGGGTGGGCTGGACCCGGTGACTTTCTTCTAACAAGCAGAATATGATTAAAGGGATGTCACTTTCATGACTAGGTTATGAAAGACTGTGACTTCCTTTTAGCTCACTCTCTGGCTGGCCCTCTCGCTTGCTCCACTGTCAAGAGTGGAGAGACCCACGTGGCGAGGAACTGAGGGAAGCCTCTGGCCTTCGGTCAGTGAGCAGCAGAGGCCTTGGTGCAGGAGTCCACAAGGCACTGAATCCTGCCAGCAACCACCTGAGTGAGCTTGGCAGCAGATCCTGGCAGCCTTAGCCAACACCTGGATTGCAGTCTGCCAGAGACAACGAACCGAAGAGCCCAGCTAAGCCATGCCCAGATTCCTGGCCCATAGAAAAGATAAGATGTGTGCTGTTTTCAACTGCTATGTTTGGGAGTAGTTTGTTCTGAAGCAACAGATAGCTGCTTCAGATATAACCCCAAATGAAGGCAGTGCCAGTAGAAAGAGGGAAAAGAACTAAGACTGTATTGATAGTACATGTGATGGGAAGCAAGGAATTACAGAACCTCCCAGGAGAAAAGGACCTAACCTCTTCCTGTATTTTGGTTTGCTAATGCTGTTGGAATGCACTACACCAGAAATGGAATGGCTTTTATAAAGGGAATTTATCATGTTACAAGTTGACAGTTCTAACGCCATAAAAATGTCCAAATTCAGGCATCCAGAGAAAGATACCTTGACCCAAGAAAGGGCAGATGACAGTCAGGGTTTCTCTGTCATCTGAGAAGGCACATGGTGATGTCTGCTAGCTTTCTCTCGTGGCTTCTTGTTTCAAATGGCTTCTTGGGATGGGGGCAGGGGGACGTGTTTTCTGTCTGCATCTCCAAACATCTCTATATGTGTCAGCTCTGAAGCTTTTTCCAAAATAGTTCCCTCTTAAAAGACTCACCTTGAATGGGTGGAGATGCATCTAATCAAAAGGTTGCAAACCACTTAATCCGAAGGTCCCACTCTCAAATGGGTGGGTCATGTCTCTATGGAAACAACCTAAACAAAAGGTTCCATTATAAACAATATTGAATTAGGATTAAAGAACATGGCTTTTCTGGGGTACACAACAGTTTCAAACCAGCACACCTTCCCTATCTAATGCCTCTGTTTCTATGGCTGTGATAGTGGGGAGTCCACTGTGTCCCAGGGCAGTCCCTTCCAGCGTGACTGGCTCTAATTGCAAGAAAGGCCTTTCCTACTCGGAGCAGAATCTGTATCCCTGTTGTCCCCAACCACTGTCCTAGTTCTGCCCTTAGAACTTCAGAGAACAAGCCTAGCCTCTTCTTGGCATGATATAAATATGTAGATATGGAGTTAGAAAGTCCTGAGTTCAAATGCCAGCTCTGCCACTCACAAGCTGTGTGACTCTGAGCAGGTCATGGTACTTTCCCATGCTTCATCTGTAAAATGGGGATAATGACAGCATCTGCCTTGTAGGGCTATGTTGAGGTCTAAGTGAGACAAACCCATGACGTCCTCAACACAGGTCTGGTGCAGAGTAGGTGCTCAATATCATCCCCCACAACTACTGCAGCACATTAGAGATGGCTGCAAATTTGTTGACTCTTCCCATCAAGACGTGGGGTCTTGGTCCCCTGCTCTTGAGCCTCGGCTGGCTGTGGGATGGCTTGGCTAATAGAATGCAGTGAAATGACCTTTGCCAGTGTCAGGCCAGGGCTTAGGAATCTGGAGGCTACCACTTGTGTCTTTTGGGATGCTTGCTCTAGGAGCCCTGCACTGCCTTGCCAGGAGCCTGACTGCCCTGAGGCCACCATGCTGAAGAAGTCACAGGTGGGCTGAGGTCTTGCAGCCATTCCTTGTGAGTGAAGCTGTAACAGGTTCTCCAGACAAGCCCGTGCACCACTTCCACTTTAGCCAATGACACATGAAACAAAAGAATGACCTACAAAACTGGGAGAGGGAAGAAAATGGTTGTAATTTTTTTTTTTTTTGGGGGGGGGCGTGGTCCAGGAATCGAATCTGAGTCTTCCACATGGAAGGCGGGCATTGTAATCACTAAACTACCCATGCACCCCTATTTGTTGCATAGCTATAGATAACCCAAGCAACCACTGTTCAAATATTTGAAAGTAGATGTTCTTTTGCTGATTAAACCTGTCCATCCCCTTAGCTGTTGCTCACATGATGGGTCTTGAGTTAGGACCTTTGTGGTCAACTATCTTTTGGACAGTTGAGGCCCAACACTGAACATAGCCTTCAGGGTGTCCCAGGATGGCTCTACCCAGGATGGCTTATGCAAAAAAGGAACTAATTGACTCACATATTGGCTTCAGGCATGGCTGGATTCAGGTGCTCCAGTGATGCTATCTGACTCCATTTGCTTTGTGATGGCTTTATTCTCAGGCTCTTCTCATAGAGACATAAGGACTTAGAAACTCAGCTCCATATATTCTCATGCTTAAGTCTAACTGGAAAGAGTAACTGCCATTCTCCCAGCATTACCAGCAAAAGTCTCATTGATTCTCTTTGGTTCATGGTTCTTTCTGACCCAATCAGAGCCAATCATTGTAGCTAGGGAGACAGAATGATCTGGGATCTCACAGATGGGGCCCACTCCATCCAACCCACATAGACTAAGAGCGGGGAGGGGTGATCCTAAAAAGGAAAACCAAGGGTACTATCACAGGGAAAGGATGAACAGATGCTGTGTGGCAGGACTGTAGATACCTACCTCAGTAGTTAAAAGGAGAGTAGAACATCACCTCCCTTGTTCTAGATGGCATACTTCTATTAATGTAAGAAAGGACCACATTGTGAATTGCTGAGTTTATGTGTTGGGAATGTTTGTGTTTCTTTCTTGTAATTTTTTAATTAATAAAAATTAAAAAAAAAAAAAAAGAAAGAAAGAAAGGACCACATCATTGTCTCCCACTGATGACTCAGAACACATTTGCAAGGAAATGGTTTTCCTTCTCTGCTGCTTGCCCCCCCTGCCATGCCAGGTCCGTAGATATTTGAAACTCTTCCCTCTCCACCTCTGTCCCAGGCAGAGTGAAGCTAGGGAGGCATGGAAGTGAGCAAGAAAGACCCTCTCTACCTTCCCTGCTTCCTCATTCTCCCCTGCTTCCTCATCCTCCCCTTCATAGAGTCAAAGCAAATGCCTGAGGCCGCGAGGCAAATTTTACTGCCAAAAGCCAAAGCCATACCCAGTACTTTTCAGGGCAAAACTAAGCCCTATTGTCTCTTCAAAGAGTTAGTTTCCCCCTGGGGTGGACAGGTGACTATCTGGTTATTTGAATCCAAGGTTTTTGCATTCGATGTGTAAATTAACAAGTAAATAACAACAGCAACAAAAAATCTGTGCACACTGCCCAGACAGCACACCGTCAGGGTTCTCAGCCCACAGCACTGTCAGGCAGGGAGATTTCTGAGACCTTAGCTCTAGAACCAGAGAACGTTTGGATGTTACCCTCGAGTTCTAGTATGGTCTGATCATTTGACAGATGAGTAAACTGAAGTTCAGACTGGCCCTGGCACATACTTCTCCAGGGTCACTTAGCAAGTTAGCAGCAGAGTGAACGCTAAAATTTAGTCCTTCTGACAGCTCAACTCTCCTGCTGTTTGCCGTTTTCACTTGAGTGAGTACAAGGTCCCACCCAGTGTGGAGAGACAAAGTTTTTGTTTTGTTTTTTTAGCTTCATTCTGCCATCTGCACTAATGCCAGGTGGGAGCTGGAAAGGGAGGAGTCATCAAAGATGTTATCTCATTCATTCATTTGACAAATACTAAGTGCCTAGTGCAAACTTGGCCCCATGCTGGGAGCTGGAGGCACAATTCCCGTGCGACTGCTCTCAGAGTTTTTTCAGGGGTAGGACGAGGGTGGAAAGGGCACAGTTAGCAATCCAAGAGTCACACAAGTTCATTCATATTCCAGGCATGTAAAGTGCCAGAAAAGCAAAGGACAGATTGTTTACCAGTGTTCCACAGGCGTCCTGGCCAGCGTTGGCATCAGGATGGGCTCACCGGAGGAAGTGACGTTTCAGCTGAGCTATGGAGACATTTCAATAGAGCTTGTGAGTGCTGCAAGGACACCCACCTCCTCACTTAACTCCCAGCTGCAGCCCCAGAGTTCCCTAAGCCTACTAGGAATTGTCCTGTAACCCGTTCCCTAACTCGTCCGATTACACACTCTGGACATTCCGAGGCTGATGATGTAAGACCATTATACACATGGCCAGCCACATGCAGACGGGAAACAGAGATGTGCCTCCTCAGAGAGGAATTTGAATAACACCTTTGCTTTTCCAATCAGCGTCCTCCAGGGAAGAAAATTCTTGTGGGGTTTTGCCTTTCCTGTGTTCCAGGGCCATGCCAACTTTCCAGCCGAGGCTGGAATATAATCTTTCCCCACTCCCCTGCCTGGCAATTACCGTCTCACCCTTAGCCTTGCCCATCTTCTCCTAGACTGGACTAGGTCTCCTCCTCTCGGCTTTCTGTACCCCTGAGCTCACCCTCTAACTTGGCAGTGACCCTGCTATCACTAGTTCCGTGGCTGCCCCCATGGCAATGAACTTCCTGAGGCCAAGGCTTGGGGCTCCTTGCGTTTTTCTCTCCCCCGTGGGTGATGTCTGCCCATGGATGGCATTCATCATCTGCTGGGGTCTCTGATTTTAATCGCCAGCTTCTGTAACTAGCTCTGTGACCTTGGGGAGGTTGCTGCATCTCTCCGTGCCTCCATTTTCCCCTCCCTAAAATGGGAATAATAGCTCACAGGTTGTTACAGGATAAAATAAGACCATTCACCTAACACACAAAACAGTCCCAGTCACACACGAAAGCACTTGATATACAATGATTATGACATCAATAAACTGCCCATAGGTTTAATGAGTCCACACAATTACCAAGCCAGGACTGGGGCAGAAAATGTTTTGTAACCTGGACCCCCACCTCCAACCGATTTTTCCTCCAAGCCCAATGCCTAAGACACGCTTTGGCCTATTTCTAACCCACGGGTTCAAATAAAGGACACAGGGAGGAGAACTGTGCACACCTCGGAGGGCAGGGAGCAGGCGGCTGTGTGCTCGGCACACGGCCCGGGCTGCTCTGCACACCAGAGCCTCCCTCTGCACTCTGCCCCTCTCCAGTCGAGGCGGCCCCGGGGTAGCGCGTGCATTGCGCAGCTTCTGAGAATTGGCGCCTGGCGGCTCGGGTGCACAGCCCGGTGCGCACAGCCCTGCGTGCTGGGCCTGGAGTGCCGCGCGGAGCGGCGGGTGACTCAGCGCGGGGCGTGTGCAGGCGGCGCCGGTCCGGGCGGAGCTTTTGCACTAGTCCCGGCTTCTTCCAGCTATAAAGATAGCCCGCCTTCCGCTTGTCTCCACCAAGCCACCTCGAATCTCTACGCATCTCTGTGCCTGCTTCCTCCGGACTCTAGCCACCGCTTCAACTCGCCATGGACCCCAACTGCTCCTGCACCACCGGTAAGGTTGCCTGGTCCGGGGATGGGGGCGCTCGCGGGGATTGGAGATCTAGAAAAGCAGTCTGACCCCTTTCCCTGACCTTACAGTGATACTCGCCCCTTTTCCACGTGTCTTGGTGCACCTTTTTCTTTTTGTTCTAGGTTATTTTGAACCGAGTTCGTGACGGAGCTACGACTCGACGCCTGACTCCTTGCACCCGGTCCCGCGTTCAGGATTCTAGGGTCGGTTCTCACCTCTGCCTTTCTCCCTGCAGGTGGCTCCTGCGGCTGCGCCAGTTCCTGCAAATGCAAAGCGTGCAGATGCACCTCCTGTAAAAAGAGTGAGTAAACATCCTTTCTTCCCCCTGGGGCGTCCCCAGTCCTCTCCACCGCCCTGGGGACTGGTGACGCGCCCCTTCCTAGTGGAAGGTGGCATCTCCAAAGTGTCCCTTGTCGGGAAGTGCGGGAACCCTCACTCTCTCTCCTGAGCGCTCATATTCTGCCTCTTTCCCTTCCCCAGGCTGCTGCTCCTGTTGCCCCGTGGGCTGTGCCAAGTGCGCCCAGGGCTGCATCTGCAAAGGGGCGT